>JAZHYW010050072.1:0-46744 GCA_037355805.1 Ixodes ricinus
TGTGTAGGAAACGTAATAAAAAAAGATAAAAATAAATAAATAAATATATATCTATTTGCAGAGAGAAAAAAATTGACTGCGCCAGAACGGCATATTCGATTTTTGAAGTTTTCGTTTGATGTGGTATTTGGTGTCACCTACTACACAAACTACTGTCAGAAATCTAAAATATTTTGCACTTATAATATATCATAGGAACTATTGATTTAAATATGTACTACAGCATTGTGGAGGTTATATATATATATAAAATAATACATAAAATATACAATATATATATATATATATATATATATATATATATATATATATATATATATATATATATATATATATATATATATATATATATATCGAAGATGGCTTTTTGTTTCGGTGAACTTTTTTTTTTACTTTGTATATACATTAGAACAAGTTTGGAGCGACATAAAATTTTTAAATTTTTGAGATAAGGCAAAAGTAGATATCATTCGAAAGAACGTTTTAATAAGAATATAGGACATAAATTGTAATGTTGTAGCTATTCAATTTGTTTAGATAACGTCTCAGAAATCTAGTGCAAAACGTCAAAGTGTACATATATATATATATATATATATATATACATACATATATATATATATATATATATAGTATCATATATAGATATACACATACATATATATATATATATATATAGTACACTTTGACGTTTTGTCACTAGATTTCTGAGACGTTATCTAAACAAATTGAATAGCTACAACATTACAATTTATGTCCTATATTCTTATTAAAACGTTCTTTCGAATGATATCTACTTTTGCCTTATCTCAAAAATTTAAAATTTTATGTCGCTCCAAACTTGTTCTAATGTATATACAAAGTAAAAAAAAAAAGTTCACCGAAAACAAAAAGCCATCTTCGATTTTTTTTTAAATTTTATAGTGATAGTTCTCCACCATACTATTGTCTTTATTTATATATAAAAAAGAAACATGTTGCATCATTTTGTTCCCTTCAAAGTTACAGCGCTGCAAAGTGTACATCCCTTCCACGCCGGCATTTTCGCCCAATGCCACCGAAGCAATTATCTCTTGCTTCCGTGTGTTTTATGACTAGATATATTTTTTCTACTGTATTAGGGTATCGGGCTCTAGTTCAAGTATTTTACTAATTAAAACAATACCCGCGTTGCTCGTCCTTTTTATTCGCTTAACCAATAATCCTGTTGTGCCCTTTAAAGTTACACGTTTTAGTAGCTCTAGCCGATTTTTTTCACTTGTATTTGCTACTACCACCATTTTTTTACAGAAAGTAGTAAAAATTAAGAACAGTGCTGCAAGTTATATGCAAGTATTTATATTAAGTGGCAATGTTTACACCACCAAGCTTGTTAAACTGCTATTCGATCATGACGGTTGTAGGTCCGGCCGACCAAGTCAAACCTGTGACTTCACTGGCAGACTTTCTTGTGATTATCTATTTGAGTAAAATAGCGAATATGAAATCTAAAAAAGTGAAAAAAGAAACGAGTAAAGATATCGAGCGCACTAGTTGCCCGCGTTGGCAGAAGGGTGTCTTGAGAAGTCCGTTTTTTTTTCTTCTCCTCTTTAAAACAGCCTAACGAATTCCTCTCAGCACTCACGCGTATTGCAATAATTGCAACGAGCGCGAGAAAATTGATCGCCCGAATGTGGCAAATAGGGAATGCACGAACTGATTGACGCTGTCTCAAGGCCGCAGCATTCCGGGAGGAAAATTCGAAAGCCCTTGTGGAGTAAGCTCAACTCCGGCTCTCTGATCGTCTCAGTTTAGATACGTGGCAGCGAGCTTTTCTTGAAACAGCAGGCAAAACTAGGCCTGAATTTATCCCTGAAAAACAGTCGATAATCACGTCGTCGGTGTATATAAAGGATGGCATTGTACGGATGCCGAAGCTGGTTTCTCGCATTGCATCGTTCGACGTGACAGATCGGGAAGCAAAGCAAAGCCGCTAAGCCACACGACCACCTATGAAACCAATTTTAGAGTCACGAGGTTTGAAGCTTCCGTTGCAATCTACTAGTCTCCACGTGCACGCATAGTTTGCAGAAAGACATGGTCAAGGGTTTCCCCAGGAATTAAAATTAAAGGGGGGGGGGAGGATAGGCACAAAGAGGCAATTTTTTTTTTACTTCACTCCTTTAATTAATTTACTTTCTCTCCTTTTCCGCTGTTTTTTTCTGCGTGGGGGCATAGGTGCATGCGTTGTGCCCGACAGAGTTTCTGGAACTCTTCATTCAACATGACAGTGTGCGTAATAAGAATGCATAATTTCCTTAAGAAAGCATAAAGTAAAGCAAAAAGCAACGTCAGAAAAAATCAGTCATGGTATCAATACTGTGATATAGCAATGAATGTCAATAACGAATATGTATTCAACTGGAGAAGAATCTGCCAGCACTTGCAGAAACGTTTCCACTATTTTGAAGAAACGTCAGCGGAAGTAAAAGTTTTCTCTTTACTATTCGAACACATATCAGAACAGGTTATTTCACGGTGTAAAAAAAGCGGGCGATCAATATTAATAAATAGACCTTTCTGGAAATACGCGGTGCCCCCACCGCCTGCTTTACGTATTGTGACGTTCATATCTACACGGCACGTGGAATTATCCAAGAAGCAAAGACGAAGTCGACGTTGGCTCGGGATTTCAGAATGCAGAGAAGGCGGAAGGAAAACAGAACAGAGTATGTGATGACGCTTCTCTTCCGTGGCACAATTTTTGTGTGTGTTCTGAACTCCCAACTATAAGAAAGAATGAATCGTGCCGCTACCAGGATACACGAAGCGTTCAAGCCGGCATGCACGAGCGTACATCAGAAAAGCCCCACAATTCCCTTCGTTGCAAGGTATTTTCCAGAAAGGTCTGTTGATGTCGCACCCCGTCTTCGGACGGAACAAAGACGACGACTGTACGAAATACAATTGATCAAAAGTTGTAAACAACAATTTTTCGGTGTACTTAAGAAAAAAAAGTAATTAAAGAGTCAGTTTTCTTTTCCACTTTTCTTTGCGCGCCTTTTGAGCCACGTCAATGGGAGGAGGAGCCAGGAGCTAAGCAGCGAGGAAGCGAGGCGACGAAATGGCTCGCGCTCAGATGCCACCGTGACGTTAGCTTCATATAGGTACCACTTTTAGAGCCAGCGCGCTCAAAGAAAACAACAGTTTCGCGCAAAATCAGTATTAGTTTTTTTTTTCTATTCAAGGGGAGAATTTTTAAGGCGGTGATCTCAGACAAATTAGAGGGGGGGGGGGGGGCACCTCTAAGTTGTTAAGACTTTGTTTTGTTGCTTTGCTGTTTTTGGCGCAGCAAGAGACGGCTCTTATTTTGCCTGCAGCAGGTCGCGCAGAGGCAATGGCCACTGTTTGCTATTAGAAACCGGCGGAAAACAGTTTAGGCTTTCAAGAGACACAAAAATGGTTAGAATATGGTTGTTTGGCTCTATGTTTTGATTTGTTGATCAGAGCGAATAAGGTGCTTTCACTAAGTAAATAATAATATTATTATTTCCGAACAAGATGTTTGGCGTGGTTTACGTCAAGAATACAAAGGTTAAACTGTACTCAACGGCACAATTAAATTTACAGTGAAGTTTTCTTTCCACAGTGATTTGTAGCATTGAAAAATCGTAATCATGTTTCAGATAAAATGATTGGCATCATGTAAACCCGATTTGGTCAAGCTTCCTACTGGAAACTTTTTGTCCGATGTTCTCGGCACAAATTGGTAGTGATAAAGTTCAAAGTTAATATCCAATTAGTAATTTTTTTTTTTTATAAAAGCATAGCGAGGGGGAAAAACAGTTCACGATAGCCGGACCTTTCACACAAAGCCATGGCGGCTTCCACGCAGGGCGCAGCGTCGCAGCTTGCAGCGCGGTGCGGAGAGATGCGTTCCTCTATCTGAACGCAAATAGGAAGGATCGCTGGGATTGCGGAGCTGTACGCAAACACAGGAGTGGTGTTGTAAAGTAGTTTAATTGGCATTTTCACCATCTTAAAATCCCGACGTCATGTGCACTGTGCGGACGTTTTATTGTAAGAACAAACGTGCGCATGCCATACCTGCCGTGTAAACTTCATGCCTTACAGACGCGCGCACACACAAAAAGAAACCAGATGAGAAACACTTCACGCTGTGCACTTTCGCTCGTTTCCTCTTCCACGTCCTCTCCTGCTTCTCCCTCGCAGTTTGTTGGAGGAGGAAACCAAGAGGATCTTTAGCATTGCAGAAAGCCCAAGTTGTAGGCATATAGAGTCATTGACGGAAAGTTTTCACCCTCCCTCCCCCTTCTTACCCCAGAAAGACGCTTTACCAGGTTACACTTTCGATTTCGTCTAGCGCATAATTATTCGAAATAAGTCATTTCGCAGTGCAACATGGTAATGAGAGTCAAGCTCTAGATACAGGAGCAGGCGAATAAATATACCAGTATGCTTAATTTATGCTTTGTCATTCTGTTAGTTTCGATCACGAACATTACTCTATGCATATATCTCCGTCCTAGTACAAAAGTAGCAGTTACTATCGTTTTGTTTGTGATATTGCTGGAACAGTAGTAACATGCAAGCTCCCACCTTACTCCTCTCGAATGTCGAAGTTGAAGGGAACGAAGACAGTGAGAGTATTGAAGACAGAAAAAGACAGAAAGAAGGATTGTTTAAACAGAACAAAAAGAATGCGAGGCTTGTTTGATGCTGGTTTGGCTCTCCCTAACAAAAAACGAAAAGAAAAGAAATCCCTGCTTGCCCTCCTCATCACCCCCTCGTAATGTTGAGGCAACACCCAAGTAGAGAGCTACCGCGGAGCCAGGCTGGCGCTCGCTAGGTAACCCGGCGGACAGCCGACTCTTGAGTCCGCGGTCGTCGGTCGCTGAAGCGATCGCTCTCTCGGTCGTGTCTGGTGGCGCCTTCGAATTTTGCCGCCTGTTGCCGCCGTAGAACAACAACAGATCGCCGACAACACGTAGATGTTCTTTTGTCTTATATATTTAATCTTTCTTTTTTACGCGCGTTTTTTTTTTCTTTCAAGCCGTTGGGGGCATTTCTTCAAACGCCTTTGAGCGTCAAAAAAGGCATTCCGCTGCTGTCACTAGTGCGAGTGAGCGGACCACTTTTCTTTTTTTCATCAGTCCCTTCGTCTTGCTTCTGCTTTCTTTTGCTTCCGATACCTCAATTGTAACGTGCCCGAGCTCCTTTTTCGCCTTTCTCTGTTCATTTTGTACGGCAAGAGCGAATCAAGCGCCTGGACAATTACCTTGGAGAACATAATAGCGCTTCACGACAGGGACGAAGAGTATAGAACGGGACAGCACGACAGGGACGAAGGTTCCTACCCTTCGTCCCTGTCGTGAAGCGCTATTATGTTCTCAAAGTTTCAGTACCAACTCGCCCAAGAATCCGCATTACTCAACTTGACAATTACCGTCGCAATTGTTATGACCTGCATGGAGTCTTTTAGTATTTATTTCCTGCCGTCTGCGAGAAGGCACGACGGAGTCGTGTTTGTCCTTCTTGTTTTTCCTTCGTCGTGTTTGTCCTTCTAGTTTCCCCTGTCTCAGGGTTGTTTTAAACCATGAACTTAAACCAGCTCCCCTGCGCCTTATCACTCATTTCAGTAGGCTTGTTTCCTTTTTTGTTGCTATTTTTTTCGCCTGCAATTGAGTTTTTTAAAACTTTAAAACAAGTACCATCGCCTCCAACGGGGGCGATGGTACTTGCTTTTCCGAAGAGCTCGGGAGAGGAGGGGGAGGAGGGGGAGCCTGACATCGCCGGGGGGGGGAGAACTCAAGCCCCCCGTAGTCGGCGCCTATGGTTGTAGGTCGGTTTGCCAGTTAAAAGTACAAAATGTAATTCAGTGTGCTTTCTTACGAAATGGGCGAAATCAAGACAGAAAGGAGTTTGCTTTCTTTCCCAAACTGTAAGAGAAGTCAATTATAGGGAAAGAAGGGGATGGGAGGGAAGAGTGAAGGAGGATGAGGTCACACCAAATGCTTTGCTAAGATAATGCGTTTTACTCCGCTCACTTGCACGCGACAGCGCACCTACAGCGCCAAATCCTTCATTAGCGGTGTGGAAACCCCACATCCGAGAGAACGCATGCGCATCGCGCCGTTCGCGTTGCGCCGAGGGAGAAAGATGACGCCTACGCACCGAGATACCGGGTTCGTCAAGACAGCAAAGACGGCTGTCTCCGCTGTCTCGACAGGTTTCCATGACGATAGATGGCGGCAGCCACCGCTCTCAATTCAAAGGGAAAACCCTGAGGCTACGCGTTTCCAGTCGTTCCAACTACTCAAAAGCTGCCCGACTGTCGGTGACAAGGCAATTGGAGTTTCACGGAGTAAGATGTATACCCTAGTAAAGTATTTGGTCAAACATTTGGAGGCAGAAGGAGGGAGAGGATGTCCGAGAGGAAAGCGAACAAAAGTGGGAAACGCAACGTGTACGCCGCCATTTGATGCAGACGTAAAATATAAATGAATTGTCCACATTTCTGATTCAGAACAAATCTTCGAAATAAAATAAAATCTGAACAATTTCGGTCCAGATTTGTTCAACTACAATTCAACATTTCGTGGCTTCAGTCGACTAGAAAGAGAAAGATGCCTAGGGAGATCTCATAGAAAACTCCCAAGATACTTTTGAAAAGCTTTTCACTCGGCGCCGGGAGGGGCTATTCCGTTAGTCAGAGCTGGCTCGCTCTTGACGTTGACTTCGAGGAATCCGTCGACGTCGCTCAGTTCACGCGATGAAAACCTGGCAGCAATGGACTTGACTCCTGGGAACATCGGGGTCAGCTGGAAAGTCACTCTGATCTCCGAGTTCGGTGGCACCTTCCTGCATAAGAAACCGCTGTGATTCACTCAGTCTTCGCGCTCTCCAGCAGCTTGAACGTCTCCGAGCAAGTTCCACTTTCCCAGTGGTAGTCGCGGTAAGTTGAAGCGATTAATTTCTCGGCCCTACACATTTCTTCTTGACACTATATAGAGTGTTCACAATGGATCCTTGCTCTGTACAACAAGCCGGAAGAATCGATCCCTCCTAAATTGACCATATTCCTCGGGCCCCAAAGCTGGACGCGTATTCGGGGGGGGGGGGGGGGGGCGGCGGTGGTGGCGGAAGGGGAAAGGGGGGGGGGACTAATGGTGTTATGAGCCTTGAAAACTTTAAGTTTTGGTAAGAAATCATACCTTTTTTGTATTTCACATAGACCGTACACATTTCTTTTCATGCACATTTCGTACATTAGGTTGGAATATTTTCTCTCATTTTACTGCTCATTTTACAACGCTAAGATAAATAGTGGATGCCTCATACTTTAAAGGGGCACTGACAGGGTATTTATGCTCGCCGAGGTTTTTATTTGTACATGATATATGAGAGCCCAACTACCCAAAACACAATTTGCGGCTCACAATTCGTTTTATTTTCGCCCGAAAACCACCGATTGAGAACTGGCTGGTTTGAGTCGCGCTCATTCTCTTCTCCGTGGTCACGTGCCGTTTTCTATGGTTTAGAGACAACCACCAAAGGTAATCAAAGTCGTGGGTCATCGAAGGCACAAACTCAATACTAGAAATAGACAAAAAATATGATACCCATTTTTTGTGGCTTCTAAAAAGCTGCTATTACGTTGATTAAAAACAAAAAAGTTAAACAGCCAAGTGACTTTTGGTATCTTTTTCTTCCCCTATATTTCTTCTTCCTCCCCAGTCCAGTTTCGGTTTCGGCTGCGAGCAGTTGCATTTCTTGACTTTATTAAAAATATACGTGACACTGCAGCAAACTATTAATTGGGTAATCTTCTAACACCAAATGCCTAGCAAAAAAAAAAAAAAAGTTGGGAGCTGTCAGTGTTTCTTTAACGAGCAACGTACCGGCCCAGGGGAACTCTCCTTGGCTGCACAAGCCCAGGACCCTCGATCATGAAGAAGCCCCCGTTGAGGTCTTTCGGCAAGGGATTGATGAATCCAGCTGTCACGTTGATCATCTTTCTTGACACTGGTTCGCCTTCAATCTTCACAAAAAAGTAGTTGAAAGCGACGTGTAACGTGTAAGTCATTGGGATGATGTCTTTGGGGTTCACGACGAGAGCTATTAAGGCGCCTCGTTCACTAGTCCGAGGGCAGCCTTTCGCCCATGGCAAGAGACATGTAGCTTCTACCAAGAAAAGGGTATACTTTTTTCTTTTTTTATAATCTTTTTGCGTTATAAGACGGTTCCCGAAACGGTTAGTCTGACGCTGGGCAAAATGGCACCGCTGTAACAAGCGACCATAGCATCTGTCGCGAGCCGATATACGACAATGAATTGTGTAAGTGTCGTCTAACGCGAGTATTGCCGGAACATAAAAACATGTATTCCGTGGCGTCGCCTGATGATAACCATCTACCCGGTACGTCGGGATCTTCTTCCTTGTTTCGTGAGGTACCCATATTCAACCACAGCGTTTTGCTCTTTCATATCCACAATAAAAAAGTATTAAAGTCACTCACGGCTAAGGTTAGAACGATTGCGTCTGTTCACTCTGAATTGCAAGAGACGTCTTGCGGCCACCGCCCAACCATGAACCAGGGGCAAATCCAAAGGATCCCCCCCAAAACAAATTCCAAAATTAAAAAAAAAAGAGGAAGGGGGGGGAAGAGAGGGAACACTCGCTGCACACCTCATTGCGTGTTGGATCTTTGTTTAAACACATGAATAAATAGTAGAGAGAGGTATTTCCTCCTCAGCGACACCAAGTGTTTCAATTCAAGATACGATTGCGATATGTCCCGCTTCGAAGCAAGGAATAACGGAATCTCGAATTAACTCTGTGCCCACTTCGCACGACCTAAGAATATGGTTTAGGTTTTTCGGTACATCCCGATAAACCACAAAAATTACCCCCAAGTCGGTTTTATCAAAATCGGTCCTTGAATAAGAAAAACCTAACCTTTGCCGGAAGAAAATTGTTATCTACAGTTTTATTTTGGCACAAAACACTGCCTCCAATG
Source organism: Ixodes ricinus (assembly GCA_037355805.1). Taxonomy (NCBI): domain Eukaryota; kingdom Metazoa; phylum Arthropoda; class Arachnida; order Ixodida; family Ixodidae; genus Ixodes; species Ixodes ricinus. Next base: position 9,021 of record JAZHYW010050072.1, read on the forward strand.
AACTGTCCGCGAGGCTGGTTTTTGCTCGGGATCCCCACATCTTGTTTCTTTTTATTGTCGGTACGGTGATGTCTTTCGATATTTCGGGTCACGCGAATGTTCCACGGTGGTTGGGGAATCAGATGCCACATTTTGTTCAGCATCCCTACCGAAAAATCCAGTACAACTTTTCACTATCTGGATTATGGAACCGGAAATTTGTTTCTATAGTCGGTGACAGGTCAAGAACGAAGTGGAAGCTCCTCCCACCTCTTTCCACTTTAGTAGAGTGAACGCGGGAGAGGAGGCGATCTCCTCTCCAGCGTTCGCTCCCCTGAAGTGGAAAGGGGTGGGAGGAGCTTCCACTTCGTTCTTGACCTGTCACCGACTATAGTAACCCGAAATCCAGATTGCAGACAAAGGAATAATTTCTAAAAACCTAAACTCCAGATAGAATCCAGATAGATTTCCGGTTCCATAATCCGGATAGCGAAAAGTTATACTGTATTTTTTGGTAAGGATAATCTCCGATAAACCCCGTTTTTTCGTCCAACATCAAAAGTTGTCACCGAAGAACAGCGAATCTACGGGAAAAAGCAAACCTCGAAAAAGCACCAACGAATTCTAAGAACAATAAAGTGTGAAAGCACGAAACCCTACCAAGCCTATGAGCTAGGCAGCACCAACGCGTGGAGACGCGCTCGAGGCAATGAAAGCTCTAGCTTCTAGACGGGTTGACCAGGCTGACTCGCGAACAAATCGGGGTTTATCAGGACTTATGTTGAAGGAGAAAGGTCACAGGATTCCCTTACCTCCAACGGAGCATGCGGGTGAATCCCGTACTGACAAGAGAAAGAAAGGCGATAAGGAGTCCGAGGAAGCAGCAGCCTCGCGGACAGTTCCGTGTGGGCGGTGTTCCCGTTCAAAACAAAATAAAGCTGTAATACAGGCTTTCTTGCCGTGAATATTGGGTTTCAGATTTTAAAAACAGGTCCAATTCAGTTTTTTTTATATAAAATTAGTTTAGAGGTTAATTTTTGGGTTTTTCAGTATTTATCCAAAAAGACGGAACCCTACTCATATGCGACAGAACCTCTGATTACCAGCGTCGAGTTCAATTAGACGACATCTCTTTAGTCTAATTAAAGTACAAAGACAAAAAAGAATCTGACATTTGTGACAGAAGGTCGCTGCTCTAAAGCCCATTAGCAAATAAAAACAGGCTCGTTGTTTTTCTTTGTTTTTTTTTACTCCGCGTTGTTACGAGAATGCAAATGCGCTTTGACGCTTGCCCCCCCCCCCCCCCCCTGCTTATCATATTAACTGGCGAGTCGCAGGGAACGACACCAGTGCATGGTTTGGAAAAACATCTCAGAGGTTCAACTGTAAAGTGTTAAAATTTCGGACTTTGAAACTTGGAATTTCCTGTGCTCGGATACAAACGTTTTGATTCCATCAAAGTTTCGCACCAGGATCTGGTTTGCGCAGTCCGCGCGGCATCGCCAGGGGGAGGGTGAAGGCTGATATGCCTCGGGAGGGGCTCGGGCCATTTCGCACCACCCAATTTGTTTTTCTCGACAAGCACAAGTAGGAATGACCACTGGCTTGGTGCAATAACGTGACGTGCAAGCCATGTATTGAGATTTTCGATACGTTGTATAACGTTTCGAAAATGTCCTTTTACCACGTTACTTTCGAAACGTTGTAAAACGTTACCCGGTCTTGTCCATTAGCCTCTGATCTACTTGTTTGTCATATCGAGGGACAATGCAAGCAAACCCACGGAAATCAACGTCCTTTACTCCGGACCGTGTCTTGAGACCCACGAATTGCAGGAGATGGCTTACGTTTATCTTGACCTGAGGCAACCGAACCATGAAGTCGTGCTGAGCAATGTAGTCATACTTGACCTCCTGAATGCTAGCGATGGTACAGATGTTGAACAGGCATTGGGAATACAGGTGCCTCCCGTAATCCTCGTAAGCGATGGGCAGCGTCACCAGTTGCGCTGCAAGATTAACATATCGTAAACCGTTAGGAAAGTACTGCGAGTGAAAATTGTTCCACCCAAAGCACACGCAGGAAGGAGGCCATCCTTGCGATTGGAGGGACTGTTGTGTCTCGGAACAGGATCATGCTTTTGCATTTGTTGTGATCCGCACAGTAAAGTTTAGTCCACGCAAGCAAGCTAAACAGATCTAACTGTGCGTTGCATATCAAATACTATTCACGTATGCAGGGGCGTCGAAAGTGCTCGGAAGAGGGGATTTCTCTCTCCTTCCCCCAATTCTGACTAGAAATGTCTGAAATGTCTGAAGGAAAGAGGCGATCCCCCCCCCCCCCCCCCTTTCCTATGTTCCGACGCCACTGCGGTGACATAGTGAGGAGTTCGATGGTCATAATCACTGGCAGGATGAGAACGGCAGGGATGTGTTTCAGTTGTCCCACCTCCAGTGCAAGCTTCCTGCCTTCGGTAACACTTCGGCCTCTATAATGAGCTTCGAGCGTGCACGCGCAGTCAAAGGACGACGGAAGGCACCGAGCGCGTTCTGGAGGCCGGGCATCTGAAAGAGACGCCCCTGCCGTTCTCAAGCTGTCATAACTATAATACGACAACATTTAAACCGGCTAACTCCTACAATGCACATGAAATCGACAGGTTCTTCACAGTTCCTATAGTCGCATTACTCCAGCATTCAATAAGAACGACGGAACAATACTTGTCTTATTTGTGGTACCATGTGTCCCGAGCAAGCCGGCCTTGCATATGAAAGTTTAATTTTTGGGTTCTTAGACGGGTGTGATTTTACTAAAGTCTAGGAAATTTTCAACAAGGACAAATTAAAGAATACATATAAGAACTGAAGCGCTACCGCGTTTGCTGCATTTGGAATAGTTTTCAGCGGTCGCCGTATGCTTTTGTTTTCTTTTGGCAACATTGATCTGTTGACCTGAACAAAATCAGGTTAAAATATGCGTTCACTGTGTTTGAAACTTTTCCCTCGTTACTTCTTTTTTTTTTTTTCTGTTTATGCCGTAAGTAGCCCGAGTTGACGATCAAACAATATTAGGCCATCAGCTCGCTTCTGGTCTCGTCCTTGACTCGAAACGTTTGATTTTCGCTCTTGAAATCGCGCTGGAGATTGAACAAGTACTTGGGGATGGCGTTGGACGTGTCCCCTACAAACCTGTGTATATTATAAAAAAAAGAAAAAAAAGAAGCCATAAAACTTTTTCGATTCGGGAGCTTCGAACGCACTTCTGACCTGCTCGACTTCGGGGCGTGTCTAGTAGCGTGTACTGGTTTATGATGCCCATATCCTGCAATAGTGCCTACTTGCAACACTGCCGCTGAAGCTTATATTTCATATTAGTTTGTTCCCCGTTATTCTTATATGAGCCTCTTAGGCCCCCAATAAAAATAAATAAAAAAATAAATAACACAGATTTGCTCGAAGGCATTTATTCCTCTCTTATCAAAACTTTATGAACATGTCTTAGAATAATAGCATGTCTTCGCGTAGTATCGTTTAGTCAATAAAAAACTGCTGATGCACTTCACATAGCTGAACTTAATGACAGAACATTTAAGCAAAGATGTGACATACTTTCGGCAGGCGGGAGCATGACGTTGTAATTGTTGACCTTGATGAGCACCTTGTTAGCTCCTGTGTAGCTCATTACCTCAACCCGGATGATAACCTGGGCTGGATAAGCCTTCGTAGCATTCTTGTTGGACGCCTTTAGATTGATCTGGAACCGAACAAGATGGCCCATAGTGGCAATGCAAAAATAGGCTGTAAGCGAATTTTCCTCTGTATTACGATCTGCTTGGCAAATTTACAGATACAGCATTAGCAGAGGCAAATGATGTATGGGACAATTTTTAAAGTTGCGTTTAGAAACTTTTCACTTAGTTTTTAATCATTTGTTTAATAATCTGTTTGCAGAGTTTGTAATATACGCAAGTGTATATTACCATCTGGTAATATGACACCATTACGCGTGTCACTCGAAACACGTCACAGTTGTTACTTTCATAATCCATGAATGAAATCGATAAAAAAAATGTAGCTTGTGCTTTGCCAGTACTCGATGTGTTCCTAAAACTTGACGTATTTCGTGCTATCCTTTTTGGATAGTCATAGTGGGGAAAAGTGCAGTCCAATCAGGCGAATAATCCAAATGGCTGTCACCCCTTTGTAGCTTCTGATACACTGTCAACTTTAAGTAATTTTCACGAAAGAGCTTCTCGGACACGAGATACGTGGCACGCTTAGTTCTTGCCTGGTGCTAAGTGACAAGCATAGGGAAGTTTTATACTTTTTTCCCCAAAATAATATAGCAATTTCAGCATTAATAAGTACAATGAGAGGCACGTATTGATAAGCCCGAAAATACTTCAGTCTCGAGAAGGTTAGCTAACCTTATGGCGAAAGTGTCGTGTCCCTCATGGATGAATTCGGCGTCAGTTTTTATCCGCAAAGGCCTTTGGTAGACCTTGTTACATCTCAAAGGACACGGACTGGCTTTATTTCTTTACTGAGGGCTCTTCTTTTCAGTATGAATGTTCACCAATACGAAGTTCCAGCTTAACCACTTGCATCCTCCACGTTGTGTTCATTCTTACGTTCTTTCCGAGATCCTGACTAGAAACATGAGGAGAAGGGCTCGTATACTTGGTCTGTTTTCAGGCATAGTGATCTTGCCACATGGACTCCGATCCTCTACAACATGAGGCTAATTTCTCGGCAACATAGATTTAGAGCTGAGATTGTAAGGAGCGGAGCTTTATACTCTGTTTCACCACAATCTGGCAAATGGCGCAACCTTCTTCCACAGCAAGAAAATCAGGGCATCGGGGCGCTGCACGTAAGAACGCACCGTCGGCGTGCACTCCTCCCGTGGAGGGATGTCACGTGCTTCGCTCCATCACTCTGATTGGCTCGAGGCACCTGACGCTTTCGCTCTTGGCCAAGGTATGCCGAAACAGAGTATAGTCGGATACCAGAGAGGTTGTCTGGACTCGCGACCCGGCACGACGGAAGACGTCTGCATGCATACGCACAACGAAGTCCGATCCGATCATGACGTCTTCCAGGCGGTCAAAGTCGAAGGAGACGTCTTCCAGGTCCTCGTTTAGGTAGTACCGAGAGTAGGCGTGGTTACTTTCCCGCAGCGCCTTCAGGACCACATCACGTTCTTCCTTGGTTCCTGAAGTGCACGGCAGAAGACAACGAAAATCAGCGCCATTTCGGCGACAGCCGTTTGTGATAAGGTTCTGCAGCGGATCCGGTGTGTGTACGCTGTACGGTGTGGCCCGCTAATTTTAGAGGGAATATTCTCCCACTAGATTTAGCGGGGGAATCGCAGTGTCACGTGTTATTGTGACGGCACGTGAAGCGTTTCCCGGTTAAAGTTAGCGGGGAAATTGTGACGTCATGTGACACCACGTGACACTGTCACGTCACTTGAAGCATTTCCCGCTAAATATAGTGGAAAATTCGTTCGCTAAGTTAAGTGGGGAACTTGTGACGTCACGTGACGTTACGTGACACAGTAACGTCAATGACGTTACATGACCATGTGAAACTAATGTCACAGTGTCGCATGACGTCACGTCACGTGAAATTGTAAGTTTTGCACCTCTGCTAAATTTTGGATGATAGTGAGGAATGATAGTGTGGTAGTCTGTGTGCACTCTGCAGCACCTCACTTGTCGTCTCAGTTCATTCGCAGGACAAGGCAAGGAATCGGCATTTTTTTATAATTGATTACTTGTCAACAGTGGTACTAAATATACCACAAGGGTTTCCAATATTTTTTAACAGAAATACAATAAAGCTGTATTGCATTTGACTTATTTTTGGAGACAATGAAGTTGTTGAACTGACATGGCAAAATGAGCGATCTCTCAAAATCTTCAGGATCGATAATTATATACATTTGGCGAACATTATGGGACTCCACGAAATCTCACCTCACGTTCACGGCTTATAAATCACATATATCAATGAGCGTTTTTGCCATCTTCTAGAAACGCTCCCCGAAATGGGGGAAAGGGGGAGGGGGAGGTGGTCGCACGCGAGTCTTTGCGGCAATACTTTATTTCACTATTTCGAGAGTTCTGTACAGCGTTGTGGGAAGCACAAGCACCATGCAGTGCGTGACTTTCGAAAAAGAATACGCCTGGAAACAATGCGCACTCAGTGGCGGATCCAAGGGGGGGGGGGGGCGGCCGCCCCCGCCCCCCCCAAAACAAAGTCGACCCCCTCCCTCCCCCTCCTCGGAGGGCAATTTGACATGGGTGGACCCCCTTGCACAAGAAAAAATGGGAGAATAGTATCCTTAAAAATTTTGCGCGAGACATGGAATTTGACATAAGTCGACCCCCCCCCCCAAAAAAAAAAAAAAAAAAAAACGAAAAAAAACCCCGGAGTTTTGGATTTGCCTTTGTGCGCACTGCAGAGCTCCACTTCAAAGGGTTTCCGTGATTCTACAAACATTTCCTTCTCGATTGTAACTTTCTTAAAAAATCTATTTCTGTTTAAACATTTACGAGCACTTCATTTGTTTCTAGCGCCTCCCAAAATTCCCTCGAATTGTATACTCACTCTCTGGTAGCTTGTAGCTGTCGGTCAAGTCTTCCCTGTCCCAGCAGCCGACTGCCTTGGTACTGATGCGCTGCCCTATCCTAAAAGAACGGCGGCAGAATATTCTTTAACTTAGCTGCTTCCTTCAATAGAAATAGCTTAGTGTGCTCTGATCATAATGTTTTTTACACATGTTTTTCTTATTAGGAGGGAGATGTCATTCCTCAAGTGACATGTTGCTTTCCATGGTTACGGTATTTTTGAAACCTATTCAAAGAACGAGCTACTGTTTTATAATGACACAATTATATTGAGCGTTTATTATAATGTGCAATGCGCAAAAAATTCAACTTTCTTGTATGGAGGTTAGGGCGGGAAGTTAGTCGGTCTAAAAATAGCGTCTGGTGTACCCGCTGTAGACAGAAAATTTAGCCAGTGCATGTACACCGTAGTACCGGTTTCCAACGCCAACCAAACGTGCTGCAGTGAGTAGACGTGCAAGCGGGTAGGCGTTCCTTCGAACTGGAAAGGCTGAAATGGGCAAAATGACGGCACGTAAAAATTATAGAAGCATGCTTTAAAAAATATTGGTAAATAAAAACAAAAAAAAACGAAGTCCCCCTTTTTTTGTGTGTGTGTGTGGGGGGGGGGGGGGGGCATTTGGTCCGGAAGGATTGGCGGCGACTTGGAAATTTTGCCGATTCTCAAAATTCGCGACTTTGATAGCACCATATGTTTTACTCACAATTCATGGAATTTTACAGGGATTTCTCAGATTAGTTAGAATGTTTTGATTTAAAACTATCTTTATACCGTGTTAATTAAAACTGCTGCAATTGGCACCAGTGATGATAATTTGCAAATTTTTTATTGCCATAGTTGTTCGCGCGTTTGAATTTAGATCATAAGCGACAAATTATATTGGAGCTTGAAAAACTGCGTCTTAAATATCTTAATTGTATTATTATTAGTAACACAAATTGCGGCAATGTAGGCCCCAATAAACGCCAGGATCACAAAAATTCGCCATTTAACTATAATAGTCTTTCCGCAAAGGTATCGGTTTGGTTTATTTTTAGCATATGAAAAACTCTGAGATCGTTATCATGATAGACAGTCAAACTTGAATTCCGACTTTGGAATTTTGTAGTGAGAACAGCGTTTCTTATTTTATACGCTTTGTAAAACATATCCCGTGGCGATTTTTTTTTTAAATTTGGACTGATTCTTTTTGTGCTGGGAATAATGTTGAAGCAATTAATCATCAAATTACCCCAAAATCCAATAAAAGGCCCGCAGTTTATTATCTCACATGACAATTATCTGAGCGAGAAAAGGCAGTAGAAACACGAAAATATCAGCACGGATATTTTCAACAAATACAATATCCTATGTTACCTCTAATGTGTAAGAGAAACCCTGGCTTTAAAGGGACACTGACTCTCCAAAATATATTAAAGCGCCTGGATCGCACACGTATGCACCAGAATAGTTTACGCGAACAACTTGTTTAGCTAAATAATTACGCTGTGAGACACATCTGGAAATATACGAGAAATGAAATCCAAAATAGAGGTTAGTTTTGGTTTCGTTCCAGAATTAAAACGTGCCTTCTAGCGTAAATATTACGCTAAACACCGTTTTTGTCTTCAGGATAAAGCGGTGACCTGCGCTCATAGCACCCTAGCTTCCTCGTATAAACATACATAATTTGTGTTACTCAGTGAAGCCAGCACACTCGACAGGCTCAGCAACTGGTATACCGGCACGCATCTCCAACCCTCACTACAACCGCCATTTTAGAAAATGAGTGGCGCCACCTATAGACAGTTGGAGTCGCGAATCAAAGGCGAAGCTTAAGCGTCCCTCAAGTTTTTACAAAATCCTTCCCCATGGTTGTTTCGCAGCGTGCATTATAGCGGACAGTATGAGCGCGAACTACCCGGCATGCTTCTTTGGCGGACTTGCCAGGTTTCTGTGGAAGATCTTGTCCTGATTAAGGCTGACACGCAGAGTTTAGGCCCACCTCTGAACCGCATGACAAATCGAAATATAGTTGAGCTTGTGGAGACCGGTGGCGAAGCAGAATTCCAGATGTAGTTTTGCAGATCATTTTGTACGGGAGTATACATGTGAGAGTTTGCGTTTTATTATTAAAAAAAAAATAAAATAAAGACAGCACCATTGGGAAACATTTCAAGACCGCGAGAAACATAACAGAGAATGCTGAAATCTCTCGGGGTACTCGGTCTAAAAATGTAAATGAATCATCCGTAAAAATATTTTTGTCCAAGATTTTGTGGTGTATATTTTTTTGGATTCCGCACAGTGTGTTCTGTCGCATTCACTTCTGGTTGGACCATCATGGTCTGCAGTATGTTATAAAAAAAAAACGCAAAGAAAACACATTTCTTTTTGTTTATTCTATAATACTGCTCCACAATGTGGCGCTACTAGACGTTTGAGTGTAGAGTGCCTTCATACACGCGCGCTTTTGCTTGAGTGGTGACATCTCAGCCATTTTTCACCCCAATCGTTTTTTTTAATGCATTTTGAAGTGCGCGCAATTTGGTGCCACTCAGCTCGAGCGCGTAGCTTTGGGTAATGCATAGACGCCATTTTACCGCCCAAGTCACGCCCCGAGCGCGCGAGAGCGTCACGCGCTGGCACATTCAGGGCAACAATGGATGTCTTCACCCTGAGACAGACAGACATGTAGGCACCCTATTTGAGTGAGAAAGTCCGTACTTGTCCGTGTTCTTCTTAATTATCTTGAGGGGTTGCTTGGGGCCCAGGTAGCGCCAGGAGATCTGGTCTGCATTCACCTCCGCAAAGACGAACGGGCAATCGTAGGGTTTGAGAATCTCTCCCCTCTTGACCGCCTTCACACTGACGGGACCGAGACGGAAGAGTCCTGGAACCAGTTTTACATTACGTATTGTTAGTTATGCCCCAGATGGTTCGTTCGAACGAGACAGCCTCTCGAATGGGCCAGAGTTGTTTCGTCGACGGTTGGAGTCGTCCAACCGCCATTAAAAAACTGTGTTTCCAAGACGGTCACCGGCATGAATCGGTTATAGGTGCTTCGAAATCAGGGGCTCCGAAACCCGGAGAAGGGGGGGGGGGGGGCAGTCGCCCCCATAAATTCTAAACGAGTGGGCGCATGCCCCCCTCTCAAACCTGTTCCAGCCGCCCCCCCCTCTTCCCTCTCCCACCAACCGTGAGGCTGTTGCATGTTGAGGCTGCACTCCATAGGCGACGAGGCGTTCGTTTGAAGTTGTGCTTCATCTTTTGTCCAATATGTGCGTTCTCTCTCACTAATAAATCTCCGTAGATTCTATCAGACTGCAGCCTTCCCGGAGCGTTACGCTATAAAAGGAGTTTATGGAATCTCCGCTCTCGGGCGTCTTCAGCGCTTATCAAAGCTATGCACGCGCACCCTCGCTTTTTGTAAAAGGCCAGAAAATAGATATACTCCCCGCACTGCTGTCAGTGCGGGCGAATATACATGGCAAGCCTGCCATTGCACGCGCTGTCCACACGAGCGACACGCGCTGCCACAAGAGCGGCACGCGCTTAGTGGCTGAAAGATCTGGGTATGATGTAGCGACTGGTCAGAGGTTCTTCCTGTTTTCTCGCGTTTAGTTACATCTTTTTGAAAAACGAACGTGATATTCTGATTCAGGGTATATAAAGTACTAAAAAATTCACCTCTTAACTCAATTTGTTTTCAATAATTTTTTCAAATTTCTTGAAACCAGCCATTGATACAGTAATGAGGAGCTCCATATATGAAGAGAATTCGACAAGGACCACAGTAGAAGCAGGCGGCGCGGGCCCTACCATTTCGACACTCAGGTAGCCCCAGTAAAACGCTACAATTATTTCAAGTTTTGCTGTAAAAACTTCAGATTGAAAAGAAAAAAAAAGCGCAATCCGCATATTTACTTTAGCTGGCTTCTTATTACTTCGTTAATTACGCATCGAGACACATCAGTAGTGCGGAATCACTTTCTCATCGCAGCGCTCTGTCCGCCACCTCAAACATGGGTCGCCATGTTTGTAGGCTACGCGCACTTCGGGGTCTCGAAGGCTATGGGCTACGGAAGAAGTTTGGCGCAATCTCAGACAGAGTGGCGCGCAAATCTGAATAAGTGGGGAATGAATACTTTGACGACGTAATAAAGAGTCGTGCGACACGCAAGTAAAGCATCCAAGCGGATCGGTTTTTAACTATCAAGCGGTAAGTGCCAAGTCCGTTGCTCAAGCAAAGCAAATTAGACGTCAGTTTTTTAGACAGTGTGAGGTCGGTCTGCTCTCGTATGGACACACTGTGAATGAACAATTGTATCCCGTGCAGTACGACTGATAGGCTGGGGTCTTTAACGTGCATCATGGAGTGGTGATATATGACCACAAGCCGGTACGATGCTCATACAGATCAGAACGGGCAGGGGCGGGGATCGAACCCAGGATCGCTGGGTTCGATCCCCGCCCCGGCCCGTTTCGATCCGGATGAGCAAACTGAGCACGCGTTGATGGAGAGTTTCCACTGTGCTTCCGGAACGTGCTTTTCACGACTTCTATATACGTTTGCAAGCAGCCGCGCTTCGACAGCTAGTCTGGCCACCGTGGATGGAAAACGCTTTGTTTGGGTGCCAGTCTGGAAACTGTGGGTATGCCTCAGGAATGCTTGACTATCAGACGATCTACCCACACCAGCAGCAAGATGGCGGCGCCCAGAGGCCGCACTTGCAAACGTCTATAGGGTACATTCACTTGACGCCATATTTCTGTGCGCCGTTCGGAGCGCGTGCTCAGGACGAGCTTACATTAATAAGGCCGGTAATCTTGGTGGTGTGGAATTCACTTTGCAAAATAACTGTGGAAGCTCGCCGTCAGCACGCGCTCAGCAGTCGTGCGCACAGCTATGGCCGCCAGTGTATACTCCCTATTGGCAACGCGAGCGATCGAAAGCGTCGCTGTGGTCGGCCCACCACAATTGGCCAAATGCTGACTATGACGTCAGCAAAGGATTTCCCAGTCGACGCAAATAAGAGGAATGTAAAAACTTCAATTTTGACGGTGTTGGCAGTGTTGCTTTGAGAGCGCTATGATTTCAGGCTTTCACCATGCTCATTACAAACACCATTGAACTTGTGGTTCACAAGGTAATGACGTCACGAAGGTAACCAAACGAGGGGCGTCACCGAAACATCTCGCCGCTAATACTGCGTCAGCTATTTTGTGCTATTAAGGCTAGCGTAGCACATTGCGCTCCAGCCCCGCACTTCTGCGAGCACGGCTTCGTCTGTGCACGGTGTAGGAAGGCCTTTAGGTGTAGAGACTCCGCTCTCCGCCGCGACCAGATAATGACACCCCGCGCGCTTGGCTTCATGGAGCCACCCCCAGATGGCGCCGTAAGTTTCAGGCCATCCGGCAGCGCACCGGGCCGCCTGTGCTAGCTGCCTGCTCGGCGTGCAGCTTGCTTTCCGGTGGCTACGGGTTCGCGTACGATGAGGTATGTAGGTGGGGCCATTCAACTATCATCTCCCTCAGCACACTGAAGTTTTCATAACCCGAAAAATAGCAGACGGACAAACAAGAGTAACTCCCTAATACCAGCCGACGCGGCGGTCTACGAGTGAAAAAGAAATATCCCTCTCCTGTAGATAATTTCTAGCCTAGCTTACATTCCGTCGTTTGTTTCCTCAGTAGCGCAATACAAACGTCGGTAAGCGTTTGTAAAATGAATAAACTCTGATTGTACCGCAGGTAAACGATAACTTGAGTGCGACCGAAAGAAAAAAAAGAATGCACAAAAATAAAGAATGATTAACACAAACCTTGTTAACGGATAATACGGAACTGAATTGTTTTAAGCACCGTTCACGTGACTTTTCTAAAAAAAAAATACATTGGGTTCGCAAATTCTCGTTAATTCGACTGGACTATTAAAAAAAATTTTTTTCAACATGTGGGGCAGCTAACGTGATTATTCTTTTACATTTTAAGGCAGCCTTTGAGTACTGCTAAATTGAACTGCTGGTCGAATTGGCACGAAGTTACACATTTTGCACGCAGAGGTTAATGAAAGCAGCATTCTTTGAATTGTTCACTTTGTTATTACACTTACATTTGCATGTAGCAGATTGCAGCAAAAGTTTATAGTAACCACACTCGTCAAGGAAAACAAACCGGTTTTATTAGTGGCACTTCTGATATAAGTATAATAATAATATCAAACAGGATAGCTGGTCGAGTTGGTATGTATTCATAATGGAACAGCGCGAATTTTACAAGGACAGAGGAAGGAACTGGACAGGACGAGCGCTGACTAACAACTGAAAGGTTTATTATCAGGAAACCACGAAGAAAACATACAACAACACGACTCTCTAATCAATTCAATAGAATTGTGTAACAGATAGCACCCAGTTTTGTGAGGCGCATGCGCATTTCCATCGGGATTAGAGAGTCGTGTTGTATGTTTTCTTCGTGGTTTCCTGATAATAAACCTTTCAGTTGTTAGTCAGCGCTCGTCCTCTCCAGTTCCTTCCTCTGTCCTTGTAAAATTCGCGCTGTTCTATTATGAATAATAATATCATCACAAACTTTAAAAAAAAATCGCTGTAAAAAAAAACGCTGTTAAAACATTGTTTAATGTATGACACACTCTATAGCTGCTTTTGGAGTTCTTTTCCACATTACGAGTCGCACAGTCGGGACTCTTTCTTCTTTTCTTAAGACTGCTTCTTTGCATCTCGGTTTTTTCCTTTGCAGTACTGTCGCACTCTCATACGATCCGAACCCTTTTGCACGTTCGACCGAAACCGGAGAAGCGTCTGCCTTCGACGGAGGTGTCTGCATTCCACGAGAACGCCAGACAGAATCCGACCCTGAACAGATGGGCAGTCTGTTGTGTCTGCGTCTACCGCATGCAAGACAATCCCCTATGAGGCGCCTTCAATTCGGAGGGAACAGCGACCGAGCATGTGACTGATGCATTCGGCAGACGTCTTTATCCTGATCGTCTCTTTTACTAATATTTTCATGTCGTTGTTTTCCCTTTCTAAAATGTTTACGTTTCCCCAGGCTGGAGAGCAGTCGGCGCATTCATTCAAATGTTTGGCTATTTCCGAATTCGGATCTTTGGTTTTTACATTTCTTTTATGCCCGATTCACCATTGCAAAAAAAAAAAAAAAGTTGGAAACAATTAGAGGCGGCGTAAGCAATGGGTGACTTAGCCCACGTTCCGGCGGAGGGCCGGCGAGCGGACGGCCTGAGCGTTTTGGCGCCCTCTAGGGGCAGGCGGAGAAAACATAGGAAAGGAGGGGACGTGATGTGTTCGCCGTTCCGACGGGGCGAGGAGAGGAGTCTCCACACCTAAAGAGCCTTCCTACATCGTGGTCTTGTGTCTCATTCGCAAGTGCTCGCGCAATTAGCTTTGACACAGCTGGAGCACTGCGGACGCCCCGCTAGCCTTGACAACCTAGCACAAAATAGTTGACGCCGAGTATAGACGGTCATTCCTGGCAGACCATAATGGGGAGTTCTTCTAAACGTGCGCTGTAAAAAACGCCCTCAATACCAAAAAAAAAATAAAATAAAAAATAGAAAAAACAAACAAACAATCGGAGGTTGTTGTGCGTAAAGGTACGATACATCTTAGCTTGGTTCTCTGGGGACCAAAGGTTCATAAGCTGAAGGCGTTTCGTAACGCCAGAGTCCGAAACGCCTAAAGTGCGTCGTGCGCGTTCCAGAACGACTCGGTCAAGGTTGGCTACAAGACCGCACCATCGGACTTTTCTTGGGGCGTCCCATCGATGACTTGCCATCCGATGTAGTCTCCGGGCTCCAGGTCCGGGCGTGCCATCCAGACCTCGGTCCAGACGTGGAAGTTCCTTCAAAGACGTGGGACACGGGCGCGCGCGCAGGGGATCAAGGTTAGACCCGCACTGCTTCACAATCGATTCAACTTCTAGCTACGCGCACACGCAAGATTTGGAGCGTCGGAGACTGTCTATCTGCATTCACCAGAATAGAGCGTCTAGAAGTCAGGCCGGTGTAGTTCGATAAAAACGAAGAAAACCTAAATTGTATTCGAGAACATATATTCAGTCGAATCTCGTTAATTCAAACTCTCTTAATTCAAACTTGTGGATAATTCAAACTAACATGCAGGTCCCATCCTATGCGTCTCTATGGGAGGAAACTATCGGTATTTCAAACTTTGCTTTATTCAAACAAATTTTCAGTCCCCCTTGAGTTTGAAATATCGAAATTCGACTGTACTAAAGCTACTTTAAAATATACTATATTAGCCTCTTACGTTCGTAAAAACAAGCATCTGCTTCCGCTATTCGTTCCCAAGATTTACCTTGGGTATCTGACAGCAAGAAGGTCTAGTGCCTGCGTCGTATTCTTTGTTTGATTTCATCCCAGTGAAACTCAGTGGGCTAACCAGCAGTTCGCGTAACCGAGTATTGAATAAAATAAAAATAACGATGAAATTGGAAAGGCTCACACTCGAGGCAAGCGCCAAATTTAAAATGGTATCTGACAGTATAGCACATCAACGTCATTACTTTAAAAAAATTAGTATGAATGAACAAATATTTGTTGTAATGAGTAAAGTAATCAGTTACTTTACGAAACAGTAATTGAATAATGCAATTATTTACAAAAGTGCGGTAATTCGTAGAAAATATATCATTGTATTTGGTGCCAAAACAGTGTTGTCGCGCATTACTTTCATAAATAGTAAAGGTTTGCAACGAAAACATTGCAACAATCAGTTCAATATCCTGTGAAACAGGGTTTATATAGTTCATTTACGTCCTAAACATATAATTATACAAGGTAAAATATCTGTTACCTCTTGGATGTAAAAGTGTGGCCGCGTTATTATCTATATCAAATGTCAAATCAGGAGAAAATGCCACCACTTAATCCAAGCAGTTATAATTTACTAAAATTGTCTTCGCTTTGCCGTAATTTATAATAAATTTATTTCTTACGTAATCATTTAAGATAAATATCTCGCAATAAAATTCAGAAGCAACGTGATTTGGTCATGTCTGGCGGCTACGCGCTTTCCCTGGGGGTAGCGTTTCTCCCTGATCACCGCTGCATAGTGGAAAAGCAGCAACGCGCAAGGGCAGCGATCGGAGGTTCGAAGGTGCCTCAATGTTCGTGTGTACACATTAAGGCACCCTAAATTGAGCGAGCCCCAGTCAACATCATAATGCCAGTGTAAAACATGGAAAGATTTAAAGCTTTCTTTTTTTTTTTCTTCAAATTAATATAAGTGTTGCTTAAACATCCGCAAGACACTACTTTGGCGGTGTGAGGGTGAGTCGGTTCTGGCACTGTACTTGTTATGCTCGATTTTGTTTCGAACAGACAATACATGGGTTTCACTGACGTCACATCGCATACTTTTGACCACCATGGAAAAGGAGGAGAGGGAAGCTGCTTTTGTAAGAATTTCGAGTGACGAGTTAATCTTCTATAATCTTCTGAGAGGAGAATAGCGGCGTCTGTGCAAATTCGGGAGGCACAAAAGAGGATCCTGATAAGAGGGGGAGCTCCCTCTTCCCCTCTTCTCTGGTGGTCATCGGAGCGCTCTTTGAATGACGTCGCATGCAACCCATGTATTTGTGCCGCTCTAGGAAGATAACATATTTATTTTTAATGAAGTTCTTGCTATCGATAACAATTAAAATTAACATATTGGGCAGGGAACCAAACTGATTTAGAAAGAAATAATTTCAACGTTACTCGCGAAACAGTTTTTGTGCAAGGCACCGTTCGCGCAAAAAAGTATACGCAAAACTGATCTGTAAGAATACGCGGCGGAAGCCCAACAGCACGTGCTCCAAGCTTCGGGACATGCTGCCGCTATATGTGCGCTCACGTAGCAGTGCTTGACGACATTAACATCGCGAAGCGACAGCGTGTTTGCCCTTTGGGGCGCGTCAGGGTTACCCTATCAGTGACGTCATGCGCAAGTCTTGTCTTCTGGGTGACATCGCGTGAGCTCATCACGCGGGCACCGGCCAACAAACAGCCACGTACTTTTTGGACAAAACATCATAGTAGACAAGGCCACGTGACAGCGCGTGGCGTTCACGCGCCCGTCCATTTACTCCGCACGACTCGCACTGGGCACGCGAGGTCAAGCACGTGCACGAAAGCGAAGCGTCTAGTCACTCACCAGATGGAGTCGGTGTTCATCTTGTCGACACCCTGGCCTTTCTCGTCGTAGAACTGGTCCACCGTCAAGCTGCTATGCGTGTCGTGGGCAGAGTAGTAGTTGGTCACGGCTCTGGCTGGAATGCCCAGACCTCGGCACACTGCCGGCCGTCGACAACGAAAAAAATGCCCCCGACTATTTAGTGTGCGTGCGAAACGCACCAAGCTCGCCATTAACGCGTTCGTGCTCAACATGATAACATTTGGTTCCATCGCGTAAAACACTTGAATGTTTACACAACCATCGTCTACTCTGTTTCTCCGTGGAGTACGAGCGAGGCCACCGCTACAAGCACGAACGTGTCGTCTTAATGACAACACGCTGAGGTAACACTATTGTCACTGCCTAAGTCGTTGTCTTTGATGAGCACATTCCACCACACTATCAATTTTCACGATAGGTCCTCAATTGTCAGAGAAATACAGGAAGGACAAGCGATGACTCGTTCGCCGCCGCGCAATCTGTTACGCGCTCCGTCCCTGCATTACCTTACGTAGGCGCACATTCTTACGCTCCAGATCGACAGACACCCGTGTAAAGAGTTTGATTGCAATGCGTTTATTGGATTATTTATAGTTTTTTTTTGTTGACGCCTGAATTGTACTCGAAAACACCAAGTATACAAGTGGTTTGCTATCGTATTTGAAACTAAAAATTAAAGCTAAAAACTAAAAACGAAATCCTGGTCGAGGTTGAAATGTCTTCAATATTCGAATGCAATAGTAAGCACATTTCACTGCTGATAGCGTTAGTAAGTTTTATTGGCACCGTCGCCTCTCTCGAATTCGATGCAAAGTGGCGTAATACCCGAAGCAATTATGGCGTCCGTTTCATCAAGGTTGTCGTCATACAAGGAATCTGAAGATGTCACTCAAGAGTCGGGCACGACTTCTATACCTCCGTTTCACCTTACGATGGACCACAGCGAACGCCATGAGAAATCCAAGCCAATCAAGCAATGGAAATGTATCACGGGACAACGCGCCTCGGGCGTCCTTGTGATCTCCCCGAATATCACGTGACACTCGCGAGCCATTCAATTGGCTGCGATGGCTCGTAGCGTCCGCTGCGGTCCATCATGAAATGAAACGACTTCTAGGTCGATTCTCGAGCGCTGTTCGGGTGTCAAAGAAGTTCGTATTATAGAAACCAATGAACTGGACACAATCAACTTTTTTCACAAAGGTGTCTTAAGGTGGTGCATTAACATAATGTGTTCCGTGGGCCGAATTTTATGCGGCACCATGTGTCACGTGACACCGCGACGTGACGCTGTGACGTCGTGACGTCACGTGACACGATGACGTCGCGTTACGCAATGAGGTCACGTGACCCTGTGAAGTGACGTCATGAGATCACTGACACCATGATGCCACCCCCACACACACACAAGCATCGTGCCCAGCTCATTCGCAACGCATTCTGTGCTCCCGGTCTTTGTCAGCACGATCGAGCTGCTGTAATTTTTTTTACAAATTTATTATAATGTTTATTTGAGAGGTTCACGAATACCGATTTGATCGCGAAACACCTAGAATAATTGTCACCAGACACTAGAAAATATTCGCGTTTTTGCTTTCCTGCGATAGGCTTGCATGCGTCGCCTACGCGTGAAGCAATGGACACCAAAGTGGGAACAGCGGCGGAGTCCTTCCACGAATGCGCGAAGGCCTACAGTATAAAGTAGCATTGACAGCTGCCAGGTGGCAGCAACACGTCGCGTTTTCACGATCGCTGTTCCTGTATTTCTTTTGCTAAAGTTTCAGAATGGTGGCAAGAACGCGTCTCCGACTGGCATGTTTAATCGGGAGTGGCTCCAAAGTGGCAACAAATGACGTGACAGGAGTCACACTGTCCGATGTCGCGATCCTGGCGGTTGGCCGCGGAAGGACCGGCAAAACGTATGAGCGAACGCGAGCATCGCTGTCGTCGCAGTGTTCCGACTAAATTCCCTTGAAGCTTCTTTTACAAGTAACGACAACTAATACGAATGACGAAGCACATTCCGTAGGAACAAAATGGCGTCATCAGGCGGAAATTGAGGGACCAGAAATGAGAACGCCGTAAACACAGCAGTCGGAGATGCAGAATCCAAGCACCATAATGGGGCTTTGAAAGGCACTTGGTTACTCGAATATAGTTATGGGAAGTCAGACGGAGCATGCGTAAGTCTGTATCTCTCTCTCTCCCCGCATATAGGAAAAATTAACACAAGTTGATAGAATTTTACTCGAGACAAATCAAGCAGCGTCAAAATCGCAACGTTATGGTGTTCGTCATGTTTCTGTACGTTTTCTATCATCGCTAAACCACTCATGCACAGGGAAGGCCCAGTGACCAGCGCTTTTAGTATGTGTGTTCGTGGTCGCATTTGTTCGTGCATTCGACTTCCCTGGAACATCCGGTGAAATGAAGCATGAGCTAGTCGCTTCGAAAATATCGCGACAGTTTCTATCTTTTTTTTTAAAATTTTTCTAGGCCAAAGCATGCGTGATCGTGGCAAATATATATAGTATATACACACGAAAAATACCTACACAAAGAAGCGTTCGGAATAAAAGTCTCAATCGCAAATTCAGTCCGGTAAAAAGAAAGTAAAAACTGCCAGTCATAGAACACTTGGTTCATCGTTGCTACTTCGTCCTTTGATACTTATTTTATTTTAGGAAGCTATTATCTAGGAACTCTATTTCTACTGCCAGGGTGGAGTCGGCGTAGAATGCAATATTTGCTATCAGAGATGACGCGTGTTTCTTCTTGTAATCCTTTTATCTTTCTACAAACGTAAGACACGAAGACGCCGTCATGTCATTCCCAGAGTACAGAGCGGACGCTGCGCGTCCCTCAGCACTCCGTTCTGGCAAATTCGTTGGCCGGAGCAGCACATTCCCCAGCACTGCTCACGGCGTTCCACTGTCGCCTGCACATCGCCCCGCACAGCAGTCGCCAGAAATGCTGTCGTCAAGAAAGCGCAAGCGGTCAACGAGTCAAGACCCCCGGATGCCCAAGAGCGTCTCAAGCGTCAAGCAGTACTTCGTGGAACGCTTTCTGGACGTGAATGCTCCCTGCACAGCTGACCACAGTTCGCCGCAGAAGCGCTGCTGGATCACCAACCACCTCAGCCTGTGGAACAGCCTGCTACACCCTGTCGGCATCCAGCTTCGCGAAGATATTCCGGGCAAGTTGACGCTTGAAACTCTCGCCTGGTGCAACCCGAGTACGACGGAGTATCGTGTCGTCTCCGCTTTCCTGGTGAAGCGACTGCTGAACAATCACTACTGTATTCAGCACGTCGACCTCAGCTACGCTGGCGAACTATTCAGCGATCACAGACAACAGCTGGGTCGGGTCCGCCTCAACGCTGGCCTCCAGCAAATCACATTTGACGGATGTCAGGTGAGCCAGCCCGAACTTTGTCAGCTCGTTCGCGTAATCCTCCAAGGAGACCCTGTTCGACTGAAGCTCCACCACGTCCGTTTCGGTGCCACCGGAATGACATCGTTGGTTCAAAGCATCGCCACCTGGACAAGACTGGCAGACCTTGACATTTCTGAGAATGGGCTGAGGGGCTTCGACAGCCTAAAGCTGCTCGAGGCCGTCGACACTTGCAAGTCCATCAAGTATCTCAAGCTCGATTTCAACATGGTCGGCGTGCGAGGGGCGCAGCGCTTGGCCAAGTTGCTGACAACCAACAAGACGCTGCTGAGGCTGAGCCTCTTTAAGACGAAGATACAGGACAAAGGGGCGGTTGCCATCGGTCATGCGCTTGCGGCAAATAACACACTCGAGTCCTTGATGATCGGGGAAAACTCCATTGGCTCCACCGGAGCCAGAGCCATCGCCTCGTCCCTCAAGGTCAACACCTCCTTGATATGCCTCGACCTCCGGTACAACGATCTGGCCAATGGCGGTGCCATTTTCATCGCACAGATGCTCTCATCGAATAAAACGTTGCGAGAACTCCACCTGCGCGCAAATGAAATCGGCGAAGCTGGTATCGTCGCCATCGCCGACTCCCTCGTGAAAAACAGTACGCTCCTCGAACTCTCCCTTGACGGGAACCTATTCGATAAAGAGGGGGTGGCGGCGCTTGCGCGCCTCATTTCCTGCAACAAGACGTTAAGGCGCCTAAGTGCCAGGACGCTTCAGGGCTTCGGGTCGGCGGAAGAATCCCACGTATTCATCGAAGCCTTGGCGCTCAACCAATCTCTGGAAGGCATCACTTTTTCGGTTCGGCTTTCCTGCGCGACGGAGATGCTCTCGCAAAAGCTGCGATGCCACGAAACCCTTCAAGATCTCTCCATCCACACCTATCTACTTGACATCACTCTTCTGTTCGACGCCCTGGCGGCCAATCGCTCGTTGCGGACGCTCGAAGTATGGAACTACTCCCTGGACATCGATGTCAGCGAGGCTTTCGAAAACCTTCTGCGCACCACGAAAACTATTCGCGCGGTGTCTGTCTCGAACAGGGTTTCCAACGCGTTCTTGATGCGGGCTGTGATCGGGCTGGCGCAGAACTCGAGCATCTGGAGGTTCCACGTTGTTTCTGCGAAACTCGGCGTCAAGGCCTGCGAAATGATTGCCATATTGCTTATGAAGAACAGGACACTAAGCGCCTTTATTATGGACGGTGCTCCCATTGAAAAAGCCGGTCTGAAGGCCGTGGCAAGTGGGCTGTCCTACAACCGCTTTCTTCAGCAGTTGTCCGTCACCTATACTGCAGCAAGTGCCGCTGGCTTCAGCGTCAGCGAATGTCTGCGGAGGAACGGCGCCCTCCTGAATCACGCGCTCCAGTTCGCCCTCAAACGCGCGACGGACAAGAGCTCCGCGGCTGCCTTTCAGCTGTACCAGCGGAGCGAGTTCTTCGCGTACGAACTTTCTAGTGTTCCGGAGGTGATGTGCGCGTCGTCGGCTGAGTTGCTCATTCAAGAGGCGAAGAACTACATCCTCCGCAACTACTTCATTGTCACCGGTGTAGTGAAGCGCAACTTGATTTGCAGTAGGTTTTGTCGGGGAACTGTTGTTACCACGCAGTTTGACAAGCTGAACGCGTATTGCCTGTACGCGATCGCCAGTTATCTGCAGGTAGCTGATGTGAAACGCTGATGGGAAAAACGACGCTAAGGCACGCCGCCAGTCAAGAAAAAAAAAAGCCTTCGGAAGTTTGAGTTTACCGACAGTCTCCTGTCAGTTTTAGTCAGTTTCTTTTTTTTTTTACGACGAAAAATTGAATTAATTTATTATAATCTTTTAAAATATAACCGTGTTAAAACGGCTCGTGATTTTCGTTTTTCCTCTTCGTTTAACGGTGTTAGTGGATGTTCCCGGTGAAATTCACCGTCTTTCTGCGGGCAAATTATTCGAATTTTAGCAAAGGGTCCCCAATGCTTTGGGTACCCCGAGGAGTTTGGTGCGTCGCACTGAGCATGCGCAGAACGTCTGAGCATGCGCATTGAGATGCCCTAAGCTCCTCGGGGGACTCAAAGCACCGGGGGCCCCTATTCTAAAACCCTATTCTTTCCTCCCATGCTCAAGGCGTCTGGTTCGCCGGAGCAGCAACATACCCAGACGGATTGTTGGATATGGTTGAACCCTCTCACTAAGACTAAAGCCACTTAATAAATTCCCTGCTTCGAGTCCCTTCAAAGTACCGACCACGACCTACCAGGCCATGGCCACAGCGTTTCGTCACGATATATGTTTCCCAAGGTACAGTCACGCAGAAACTATAAATAGCTCCAAGCAAGCGGGCGTTCCCCCCCCTCCCCCCCCCTTTTCAATCAGGCCACGATAGAGAAAGACGCAGATGATAACAGCAGCTTCTTTGCGTTGATGGGCCTGCTTCACATGGACGAATCCCGACGTCAGCAGTACGAAGGAAAACCTCCAGGAGGGGGGGGGGAAGATATCTTCGACAAATGTTTCGTTTCTCCTAGTTTCTCCTAAAGAAACGGAAGTGACGATTTCGCGTCTGATTGTCTTGAGGCTCAAATGACAAAAGTCCCCTCTTTCATCATTTGAGCCTCTAACCAATCAGGCGTGATATCATCACTGTCACTCCCGTTTCTTTTTAGGAGAGACGAAACATTTGTCGAACATAGCCCCCAGGGTAGCGCTCCTTAGAAAACAAACGCTCGCTCGCTTGGAGCTATTCAGTTTGTGCGTGACTGCAACTACATATGGAGGCACGCAAGGCTCGGTGGCGTTATCTGGTCCTCACTTTAATTTGAATCGACTCTCCTCACCGGATTTCGTCAGTAGGCGTGTGACAGATGCGTCACTATACTTCGTTTCAGCTTCCGTTCGAGCGCAGCGAAAGCTACGCGTGGCCGGAGCCAATCACACGCCCGCAACAGGTCACGCGAACTCGCCTGCACTTTTGTATCACTCCGCTGCGCCGCTAGTTGTCCGCGCCGCCCGCGCTCGCCAGAGCATTTCGTCTGCTACGGCTGTATCAACGGTATCGTCTGCTACAGGTTTAAAAAAAGTGTCCTTTCACGTTCTGAAATTTAGTCACAGGGGATGTCAGTACGTAGGCTGGCCACTGGCGTCTGTGTCCGAGCTTTCCACCTGTTCGGCATTTCAGCATAGTTTCGAGATGTAAGTACTCATTGCAAGGTACACATTGTAAGTACACATTATGTCCATGGTACATTGTGAGTACATTGTGGGTACATTGTAAGTACATTGTAAGTACACATTGCAAGTACACATTGTGTCCGAGTGTTATGCGAGAAAGTAGACGCACGGGCTTTTTGTAGAGTGTATGCGGGTCTGACCAATACATCACGTGGTTTCTAACGGGCTCCTGGTTAGACCCGGCGGGCCGTAGCCTGGCAGCCGTGTTGTTCATCGCTGGGCCAAAGAAACTATAAATGTATTATTTGGCTCCACGATGAGGTCATCAAAAATTCGCGAGAGCCGCAGATGGCGACGTTCAATCGGTCCCGTCTTTCCGAGGCGAACGTCATAATCTTGATAGCGTTTGTGACGCGCGACACTTGACCAATCGCCACGGGCGACAGATTCGCTGATCAGCTAGCCGACGTAGATGTTAATTAGCCCCAGATGTCTATGGATCCGCGGCCACGGCAACGTAAAACGCTGATGTTCAACTCTTGGTTCTATCTTCCCATCAACAACGATAAAAGCAAGGAAGCAAAAAAAGTCACTGCCAGAACGCTTCAGCATGCGAAAGTAATCTCTGCAGATCTCGGAAGGTAAGACGCTTCGTTTGAGTAATATGAGAAAACCACGGAAGGTGCTGCAATGGTTGAAAAGTATGTGCGTCTTCCTCTGACGAAGTTAACGTAATAATTTCAGAGAACTTATGGTGGGAGAATGTAAAGTAGAGCACTAGCTGCCCGGGCCAACCTGAAAGCTCGAGCCCTGATCGACCCGCGGGCCCGGTCCGGTCCGGGTCGTGAAGCGCATGTTTTTTTCGGGCCCGGGCCGGGCTCAGGTTTGTTACAAAATTCTTTCGGGCCAAGCCGAGCCGCCAAGGAGGGGGCAGCCAAGCCAACCAATCCGAGTCGGGCGTGCAAACATTTTAAAATAATAAAAACACGACTCGGCCCTCTATTATATCGCCCCTGTCAGGTTGGGGAGGAAAACTTCGAGATCACGTCTACAAAACTCTCCGGTACAGGCGGGGCTCGTGCTCATATTTTGAAAACCTATCGGGCCCGAGCCGGGCTCGGGCTCACATTTTAAGATCAGTTGAGCCCGGGCCGGGTCGGCCGGGCCCATGAATTCCGGCCCGGCCTGTGAATTCCGGCCCGGGCAGTGCTCTAGTGTAGAGTTTGTTGCAAGCTGCTAATTCCAGCAGTTGTTTACCGGAACGGCTATCCGGCAATGCAATGGTTTCCAACCCTTCAGAGGTTTTCAACACTTAGACAAAAGTAATCTTATTCATCGCCAGCCAAACGATGATTGGTTCGCGTTTTAATTCCCACAATCGTCACTATACTTCAGATATCTAATTTTAGATTGTTTAAATTGTCCGTGTTCAGGTTTTTAGATAAAATATTGGCAAAGAATGCCGCTGCCCGAGTATTTTGGGGCGCACCATACCTCAAAGACGATAAGGAGAATATTCGCTCTGCGGAACCCAGGGATCTCTGGCTCGTGTCAAAAGTCAAATTAGTCGTTAGTTGTTTATACAGCAGGAGGTTAGCCTGCCAGAGCATGGCGACATTGTTACCCACTGTGGATGAGCAATTTAGCCAGTGCAGTACAACCGCTAGGCTGGGGTCTTTAGCGTGCACCACGCAGTAGTGATACACGACCGCACGCCGGTACGATGCTCATCCGGATCGAAACGGGCAAGGGCGGGGATTGAACCCAAGATCCCTGCGTTTCTGCAGCGCGAGCTTTCGCTCCACCTGCTCCGAGCTGGTGTGCGCTAGCCCACTCGGCCACCGATCCCCCTCCGGCTGGATCTCTGCACGTGACCCTTTCGATCTCGATGAGCATCGCACCTGCCCATGGTCTTGTAACACTACTGTGTGATGCATGTTAAATACCACAGGCTAGGTTTCCCAATGCACCGGCTAAATATTTCACTTACAGCGCTAACCATGCCGCAATAAACGGGCAGCCCGACCTCAAGGCTGTTGTGTAGTGCCTAATTTGATTTTGGTTTGTTTTATAAGCTCGTCTAACTAAGAAATGACCATGTAGCTTTCGATGAGGCAAAAACAAATTTATGCGTGGGCTTTCTTTATTCAATACAGCATAATGTGTTTTTTTTTCCCTTATTTTTCACAGGTAAACAGGACGTGGAGATAGCGTGCGAGCCCGATATAATGAGAGAATACATTTTTTTATTTGCTCGATGTGACGATGCTAAAATTAATTTTGGCATCGTCAACTTATTTTGCTAATGTTTCGTTTCCATTTCACAGCTCCGTGTCAAATCGGACGACATGTTCTTGAACCAGGGCCAACGCCATCAACAAGCTCATCAACCTCGAGTCTACTCAATCTGCCCAGCATCATCGCCACCAATCCAAGCGATGGAAGCTCCACCTGTATCTCAAATGATGAGCTACCATACATAGTTCAGGTTTGCCCTCCTCCACTGGACGAACTTCAAGTCGAAGGTAGAAGAATAGTTTCGGTTAGGCATTTCATTACCGAAATCCGTAAACTTGAACGCCATGATTGCCCTAAGGACACGCGTGGCACATTTCGATTTGTACGTGAGCGAAGGCAGGGCTTATGCTCTTGATTTACGTTTGTGTGCACGCACTGCAATAAAGACACGGATAATTTCAACTGAGCACTCGAAGCAAACCAACATCAACGAGGCAGCTGCAATGGGCACGTTATGTACCGGAAATGGGTTCAGCTCGATAGAAGAAATATTCTCTCTCCTGAACATTCCTTGCATGTCGCCGACAACATTCAGCAAATATGAAGAGAGCGTAGGGCTGAAGTGGGAAGACATTTTGCTTTCTGAAATGGTCGCGGCTGGAAAAGAAGAGCACAGAATGGCGTGCGAATCCGGAGACTACACTGAGGATGGATTGCCGTACATAACTGTCGTCGTCGATGCTGGATGGGCCCACCGCAGTTACGGCCACCGATACACGTCAAGCTCAAATACTGCTGTCATCATTGGCTCACGAAACAAAAAAAATCCTATACCTTTTTGTTCGTAACAAGTATTGCAGTACTTGCAATTTCTACATGAGCAAGAACGAGACTCCACGCAATCATGCCTGCTTCAAAAACTGGGACGGGCCTTCAACTGCAATGGAGTCGGATATCATCGCCGAAGGATTCCGGAAAAGCCGCGAGATGCATGGCCTAGGATACAAAAGAGTTGTGCGGGATGGAGATTCCAATGTCGAGAAGGCCCTCAAAACCAGTGTTGATTATGGAAGGATGATAACAAAGGTGGCTTGCGTTAACTATGTCATTAAGAACTACACCAAGTCACTCTACGGCATTAGGAGCTCAGGAGGAAGTCATGCAAAGCATTTGACAACTGTTAAAAGTGGAAGATTGGCAGCCGCGGCAAAGGGAGCCATCTCTGCATCCCATGCGCTCAAGCAGACAACCCAAGAGCTCGCCAGCAATCTGCGAAATGGACCAAGACATGTATTTGGAACGCATGACAACTGCTCCTCTCACTACTGTCAACAGCATCAGCAGCAAGCATCAACCACATTTGAAGATCTACCGTACACGCTACAAACACACCCGATGACGAGATTGAGGACTGCGAATAATCTCGCAGACAAAGCTTCTTCGCTTACTGAGAACTCTACCAGTAATTTGGCGGAGAACTACATGTCTACAGTATCAAAATTTTCTGGCGGAAAACGTGTAAACCACGAGCGAATATGATCGTACCAAGGATGGTGTGTCGGAGCAGCAATCTCGTACAACGGTGGGAAAGTGTCGATGGCGTCCTCTTCCGGCTACTCCTTATCTGAAACAGTACCTTCGAAAAGTGAAGAGAAAACGTCTGGCCGCCGCATCATCCAAGGCATCACACTCAACTCCTCGATGGAAATCCAAGGTGAACATGCCGCATGGGGACATACATTACGGACCTAATGCTGAACAGCCTCAACCAGATCTTCCTGAAGAAGAGAGTCGAGCAAAGGTCCAAAGAAAACTTGCCATGCTTCAAGTCACCGGCCCTCAACAACATGAACTCGAGAGAGAGCAACGGTCGGGCTTTCTGTGAATGAAAGGTGGGCTCTCAAAAGAAAAGATCGCCTGACAGCGTCCCTGTTCGGGAAGGTTTGCAAGCGCTTACCAACGATGCTCTGCGCCATACTGTTCCATCGACTTCTCTACGCGTCACCTGTCCTGACACCCGCCATGAAGCGTGGTCAAAAAATGAACTCAAACGAATTCGGGAGTGCGGGCAAAAGACAAACAACGTCGTAGAAAGATGCGGTTTATTTCTGTACATAGAACATAGATATATTGCGGCTTCTTCAAACGGCTTGATTGGAGACGACGGACTTATTGAAGTGAAGTGCCCTGACAGCGACAAGACACTGCTTGAATTGTGGAAAGCACACAAAGATTTCTGCCTTCATTCTAGACCAGACTCAAAGCTGTACATTGAAGAAGCGACACAATTTGTTTTTTTTTTAATCAGATTTTAGGACAACTGAACACTTTGAAGAGGAGGTACTACGTTCTCGTAGCATGAACCTCAGGCGACACTCATATAGAAGTTGTCTAGCGTGATAAGAAATTTTGGAATGAACACATGCTTCCACAGTTGCTTTTCTTTTGCAAGGAATGCCTGCTACCAGAGATCATCGACCCCCGTGTTTCCTACGGATTATAAAATACGGGAGCCACCTCGTATTCTCCAAGCAATAAAACAGAAACAGAAATAATTGCTAAATAAAAGAAGCAAAAAAAGAAAAAGAAAGGGAGGGGCAAACATCTACTCTTAGCTTTGATTAGGAACATCTCTGCAACCTTTTAGATGACAGTACGTCGCCCTAAATATTTCACCTGAGCTGAAATACCGTTGCATGTTTAGCGAAACGATACCCCTCAAAAGGTTACAGACAGCTGTAAAGACTTGACAACAACGTTACGCGAAGCGTTTTGCAGAACTATAACTCCGCAGATGTTTTCACATCACCGCTAAAGTCACAGCTGCGGCAATGGTGAAAACTATAAGATGTCGGTTGTTTACCAATTTAGAGCACCCCGTCATTGTACTTACGTCCTCTGGTAGTGATCGAACCATGAGCGCGTTGGGAGAAAAATATGTATCGGGTCAGGAATCTTTGTGTGCTTGTCGCGTTGACTTGTTTTCATCCATAGTCGACTCCTGTGCTGACATTCAAGTGGTGTCTTTTGAGAGTTCAACGAGTAAATGACCTTTATTGATTTTCTGTGAGCTGTAGCGTAAAGCTTTGTTTTAAGACTCGTGCCTTATGAACGACGTTTGTCATTTTAGCCATTTGAAATGCAATTGTCGTGGCGATGAGAATTTTACCACGTGCTGTTCAGTACTTTCTTAGACGTCAGTTGCACCAGAATAATCTTATAATTTTTGTATCTGTAATAACTCTTGGCGTGTCAACAGGTAGGAGCCATTTCTCGGCTGCATGGTTCTTCGCAAGAGTTACAAGATAACATATGTATGTAACTTCTTTCTTGTCCATGTGCATCGCCAGCTGTTGTCAATTATTTGTAACAGATGGTATTGCATGAGAGTCTTCTGTGTATTTCACTGTGTGCGTATTGTGGTAAATGATAGTGTTGTATTATATGTACAGTGGCGCATTGTAGCTTATTCTCTTTGATTGGCTATAATGAAATGCTGGAAGTAAACTATGTTGTTTCACTCCTTTATGTGTTTTGTTCGTTATACCTCATAAGATTTTTTAACTCACTGATAAAACTACAGACCATAAACATAAACTTCCGATGTGTCCTGTTCCACGTTAAAAATAATTAAGGGCCTTCATGCGCAATTGTGGTACATGTTTCAAGCGGAACTTACAAAAAAAGTATAAAACTCATTTAGCATAACAGACAAAAAATCTTACCATTATTTACACCTTTGGGATGTGTCAACTTGTGTGTTATTGGATGTAGTTAACATACACCATATTTGATAAAGGGGCCGTGAAGCAGTTTTTTTTTACTTTTTTTAAATACCACCTAGAATTAATCCTTGACGCTTGTAACCTAGGCATCACACAATCGCCTTTTTTTTCTCCACGGATTGGCAGTCGCGAAATAAATTAAAAATAATAAGTAAAGTAAAGCAACATCTCCGTCCTCTAGAATAGCGAGCACTTCGGGAATAGTTCATGGGCCAACCATAAGCTCACTGTAGCCGCGACTCAGTGACGGGTGCTAACGCCAGGGCACAGTGCGATGTTTTGAGCGGAAACGGCCGATTACACGGCTGCAATCGCCGGCGATCGCCAACGGCCACGGCGCTATAAGGCGAAAAAAAAATCAAATGGATACGGATGTTGCGTCACTTTTTTGGTTTAAATGTAATTAAAACTCATGTGATTGTTTATTCTTTATGCTTCATATCTTCTCGTTATATTGGGAATCGCGCGAGTTCAATAGCGGCTAAAAGAAAAATTGCGATGGCTTAGCTCGGCTATGCCAGGATATACGTAGCGTGAGCTTATGCGCACAAAATGAGAGGCGCTATCAAGCAGCTCCGGTGCAGCGTCAGACTTGGCTACTGCGCAGCGGAGGCGGACAGCTGGGGACGCGGCGGCGCCAGTGCCTCTGCCGCGGCT
Organism: Ixodes ricinus; assembly: GCA_037355805.1. Lineage (NCBI taxonomy): Eukaryota > Metazoa > Arthropoda > Arachnida > Ixodida > Ixodidae > Ixodes > Ixodes ricinus. The sequence continues at coordinate 39,114 of JAZHYW010050072.1, forward strand.
ATGACGTCACTCCTCTGGAATTTTGAAGACCGGCGACGCGCGCGAGGGGCGGTAAAGCCCGCGGCGGTGGCGGCTCCGCTCCGCCAGCTGTGCGCCGTGTGACGTCACTGCTCCTCGCGCTTGCGCAGCACGGAGTACGGCTCATTATGAGAGCCACGCGAAACTGCTCAGCCTCTGCCAGTGTAGCTAACGCTACAAAAGAAGCCTGGAACTACTTTTTGTCGCGGAGGGCTTTGTTACTGTGGCGGTAACAAGGCCCCGGTGGCCTCGACCATGGAGTGTTAAGACGTGCCTTGCTCTGGCACCCTTGTTGGGTCGCGGGGCCGCATCCTCCACAGTTGGCCAAGTTATCGTGAAACGGAGTATAGATGTTTATCGTGTTCGGCGGAGGACATAATGTGGGGACATAACTGCCACGGTAAGTTGGCTAATTAACTAAAAGCTGTTCATGAACGTAGTCAAGCCTAGTGAAACGGTACTGTTTGAGTGGGCCTTCATGATTGTAAAGAAGCATTTTGGACGGAATAGAACATGTGACAGCGACGTGTTTGATAGAAACACTTTCGAACGTTCTAGCCGTACAAAAAGAATAATTTCTCTTTCTTGACGTCAAACCCAGATTCGGTTTCAGAAGTAGGCGAAGTGGGCTCTGGCTCACCGGAAGTGGCGACACCGGCATAGACCCAGCACTGGCCGTACTTGACGGGCTTCTTGGTCTTGAAGAACTGCTGCAGGATCGCTGTGCTTCCGGTCCAGGCGGCCGGGGAGTACCTCCGGGGAACGTGTTGGTCCACCTTCCCACCAGGACTCCGTTGTCGTCCGATGAGTTCACCTGGCCGCGGTAAAGGCGACCACACCTCTCCTGGTCACGGTTTCCCACGCGAGTCCTGAACTTTTGTTAGGGGCTAACGCACTGGGTGTCTCCGAACAAAATTTAGTGTTTGATTTTTTTTCCAACCGAAAAATAAATTACGCATCTCCAAAAGCTCAGTGTGCACCCGAATCTAGCGCTAGCGATCAGGACCAGATGCCAAAGTTTCAGAGCTTACCGTTATTTGATTCAAAAGTTGTAAGCGATTTTCGGAATCTTTATATGGAAAAAAGGCGGCCGACGAACCAAGCCCACGAATACATGGGAATGAAAGGCGTCAGAGACCGAAGACGTGCCTATTTTTCCATTTGAAAGTTTCAGAAAATCACCTGTAACTTCTTAATAAGATAACGGCTAGTTCAGAAACGTTGGCATCTGGTTCGGACCGCTAGCGTAACATTTGAACGCGGGCTAAAGGTTAAACAATGTGCGTGCAATTAAAAAAAATCTTTTTTTTTTTTTGGTGACACGTAGTATTACGACGTTTTTGTGCCGTCAAAAAAAAAACGGCATATTAAAGAAAGAGACGCGTTTTCCCAATTAGAGGTAAAAATACAGGGAGCGCGTGGGACAAAGCGTCACATGCATGTCACAAAAAATTTGTGACAGCACCACCTTTGTAAGTGATGCTGTACTCAAACTGTTTGAGCCACGTAGCCACCACTTTTCAATAAAACTGTTCAATCTTAAAAAAAAAGGAAACACAGTGACCAAAAATGTCCTATACTGCATTTCGTCGTCACATCATCTAGCTTTGATAAAACAAATGGTTTGTAATAATCACTTTATTATTAACCGAGTAAAACTGAGAGGCATTCGACATTTTAAGTTGGTTTTCTCATATCTTTTAGTAATCTTTTATGACCACGTCAGACTTATTCAGACACGCCACTGGGAGATCTGCCATATTTATGAGTATTTAAAGTGTTACTTAGAAAAGAACGATAAAAACACACTTAATGATTGAGAGTGCCTGCCCTGTGTTTGTAACCTCGACCTGTTTGTATTTATTATAATATTCTGATTGGTTCTCGTTGTTTTTGTTCACCTTATCTAATCACAGCACATCTCGACTCAGCGGTAGCGTGGGATAGCAAATCCCAACCCCCGTTTTTCACAGTCTCGGCACCCACAACACATTCTTAGATTTTTGTTTTTCTCGCCCTAACATCTCCACGCATTGACCACAGATGAGAGCGCGTAGATTTGATGACGTTTGTTGCACGAACACTCCTGCAACCAGGACACTTCCAAGCTCCCGATTCGCGCGTGTATACAGTCCCCTACGATATGAAAGACCCATTCGACGAGGCAGTTTCAGGCTGGTGCGCCGAATTCGCATTGGCCAGGCTCACATGATAGGTGGGGACGTAAATGAACCTTTGTTCTAGTATTTCTCGATAAATGAAGTGTCTTGTCTGGTTCCGGAGGGAGGAACGAGAACGCAGGAACCAGGGTAGAGTTTGAGATGATATATTTAAAAAGAGGAGGGGATGAATGGTCGCTCTCGGCTCAAGCAGACCGAGCGTTCCTCTGGTCGCGCACTCCCCCGGTCCTTCGCTCCCCATTTTATGTCCGGTCCGTTGATGCACGTCACGGCTTGCGCAGCCTTCGCTCCCGTTGACTGGTAGAGCGGGAGGTGGTGGCGACAGCAATTTGGCTGCAGCCAGTTGTCCAAGGTGGCGCGAGTCTTTCAGTGGTAGTTGATGAAGAAGAAGTCTCGCGCCGTGGCATGCTTGCAAATGGTAAGCCCGGACGCTGTGGTCCGGGCACTTACCATCTTCAGGCATGCCATGGCGCAAGACTACTCCTTCATCAACTACCATTGAAAGACTCGCGCCATCCTGATGGTAAGTGCCCGGATGCTGTGGTCGGGGGATCGGTGGCCGAGTCGGCTAGCGCACACCAGCTCGGAGCACGTGGAGCGAACGCTCACGCTGCAGAACCCAGGAATCCTGGGTTCAATCCCCACCCCTGCCCGTTCCGATCTGGATGAGCATCGCACCGGCGTGCGGTCGCGTATCGCTACTGCGTGGTGCACGTTAAAGACCGCATGTCAGCGGTTGTACCGCACTGGCTAAATTGCTCATCTCCAGCTGAGACACCAGACGCCCACTGAGGAAGACTAACTTGCTGCTGTATAAACATACACACAACAATTTGCTTTGCTTTGTATGATGTGTTCTGCCGCGCAGGTCAGTGTTTCCACTCTTCAACAGTCTCTAACCAAAGTATGCTTATAAGCCGCCGCACAAACTGCCTAGGCGAATGGGTCGTTTATAATGTGGGAGACTGTACCAAATAAAACGTTGTAGACTAGGAACTGGAAATGAAGTCTGGTTCGCTTTCCGCCCACGCTATTGCTGATAAACCATGGCGTTTGAACGCGTGAGACTATTGACACTGCACGTGCGAAGAAACCTGCCACTCATCGTGGCGAAGCATCCGAACGTGTCCCGCTCTACCGCCAGTGCCCGACGCCAGGAATGCGAGTCGGTGTATATTCTATTTCAACATGCAGTTGTGTGCTTCGATCTGGGGAAAATAAATGCCAGCGCGTGCCTTTAAATATTTTTTCTTGCGGACGTGCTTGTGCCAACAAATCATGCTGCGTGAGCTTAGGATGCGATTTTACTTGCAACTGCGCAGTTGTGACTCGCTCACGTGGCAATAAAAGCGTAGTGGAAGCTACGGTACTCATCGCCGCGACTGAGAAATCGCAAGCAAAATCGCATTATGCGAACCACGCTTAATGCGTTCAGCTCATTCACGCGTCGGGCGGAATCACTCAGTCGCACTCCTGGACAGTGCCGTTCAACAGAGCAGAGTCTTCTAGTCTTACCGCGGCGGAGATGTGCCTGCAGACCTTGATCGGGTCCGAACACGCGGTCACCGGAAAGTTGCCCACCTTTCGTAGCAGGTAGATGCAGCAATCTAGGACGTCGGGCTCGAACTGCAAAGAAATCAAATATATCGGTCGCCATTTCAGTCATCTTTATTGTCGCTGAGTCCACAAAGTTTCAACAAACATTACTCACAGCAATTTGAAATACAACTTATTAGCAACCTTTCTTCCGTTCCCGCAGTTATCAGCTGGCGACAAAAAATATGTTTGGGAATAACACTCGATTCAGATGGCGCGATTTTACAAGCGTTTTCGCAGTTGCGACGTCGCTGATGCACTAGAAAAAGTGTGGTGGAAACGGCGGTGCTCAGGGTATAGCCTCTGCGAAATCACACAGAAAATCGAACCATGTGAACCAGGCGTAAATAATACCAGAAATAAGAGTTGTGGTGCAGGCTGGCTAGCTGATGAACGTTCAAACTTAAAAAAAAAAAAAAAACAGAGACAAGGGAAAAGGAAAGGACAATTGCAAGGGCCTGTAGCCCTTGTAAGTGCTACAGGCAAGCTGCGCTTAGAATGACTGTAAGATAACGTTAGCGCGAGGGAAAGCTCTTACGAGACTGCCAGTGCGAGGTGGTTGCGCTACGAACCTCGTTGTGTTTGTCCCTTCTTTTACCCTTGTCTCGGTGTTTTTTCAAGGGTAAATAATTCTGCGAGAAATTCCTTGGCTCTCTAGAAAGCTGCGTTTGCTACACTGTCGTACAGTGATGGTCTAGAGAATAATTTATTAAGGCAGAGCTGATGCACTTGGCTTATTAACTCTATCACGGTCGCTCTATCCGTTTCGACTAGACGCTGAGCGCTAATAACCGGTATGGGCATGTGAAACATGTATGCAGCCCTTGCAAGCGCTACAGGCAAGCTGCGCTTAGAATGACTGTAAGATAAAGTTAGCAGCGAGGGAGAGCTCTTACGAGACCGCCAGTGCGAGGCGGTTGCGCCACGAACCTTGAGTGCAAAAGAAATCGAGACACACTTGGATGCCTTTCTCTTGAGCGCTCACCAAAGAGGTGTTTTTACACAAATAATGAATAATGCATCTGCTCACCTGGCCATACTTCCAGGTCGTTGCCCTCATCTCGTTGTTGCTTCCTCTCCAGATCAGGCCGGAGTGCATGAGGACATATTCAAATCTTTTGTCCTCTTCCTCCATGTAAACAAGGTCATCTTAGTTTTTATGGGAGTGAAATGAAGCAAGCGTCAGTGAAATAGTGCCTTCATGAACAATTTGGGTTCCGCTCAAATACCGTTTGGACATACTGTTTTTTATCAATTGCTCCGCGTTAATTTTACTAGCTGATTAATTCATTAGGACTGCTCTTGGATATCCAGAAGTATCTTTCAGTAAAAGACCAGAGTTCAACGCAAGCGGATAAGTCCGATGTACTTATATTTCATTCTATTTGACACAAATTTCTGAACTTCTTCAGACATAGTTGCTCAGATCTTGTTCAGAACTATACTCTGTTTCACCTTGCGTTGTACCGCAGGAAAGGCTACAAGCGCGAGCTTCTTGCTCTAGGGCACATCTCGGCGGCACAAGCTCTCGTGCACCAAGGGCAGCTGCCAACACTATGAGCTCGCGCTTCTAGCCTTCGCTGCGGTACAACAAAAGGTGAAACGGAGTATAGTTCAGATCTTGCTCAGAAATTGTTCGGATCTTGCTCAGACCTTGTCCAGACCTTGCTCGAATGACTAAGATCCTGAATCGCGTGAAGTAGTTAAGTTAGCTCAGACAAATCGAAGGATCCTAACGTTTCTATACTGATGGCCAGATTTGAAATTCCTTACTCCGTAAACTTAATTCAATGCGCTCGCAGGCTTAACTGGCCCGGCCGAGGTTGATCGCGCCCACGAGGCTTTTACTTCTGGAGAGTTGCAGAAACTTCACAGCCATTCAGAGCTACAACTCGAGACCTATTATTTCGAAACGATTGTCGCGCTATGGGCAATGTTGTTCATTCATTACGCAGTCATGAACCGTATTAGTTCATAATTAAGTGTTGTGGCTAAAAAAAGAAAGTGGCTGTACATACAGTTTCTCGATTTTAGAAAGTCAGGAATTCACCTTTGCACCAGGGATTGAATAAAATACAGATGCTGTCCTTGTGCCGGTAGCGGTCACCCGGGATACTATCGTCCGTGCGGAGCTTAGTGTCGATGTCCATAAACCACTCGCCAACAATAGCATTCGCCGACGGCTTAATCTGTAACAGAAAACGTAAACGCTGTTTTAAGTAAAAAGCAAAAAAAAAATTAAAAATTGTATATTGCGATTTGATAAGAGTTCTGTGCACTGTCCTTCGACGTACGGGCCCGAGTATGTGACTTTAGAAAGTTAATTCTTATTGTGAGTGCTTGTCCATGCAAAGCTTCTCGCATACCTGCGCATATCTTTAATTGATGGCGCTGCACAAAACTTGTTAGATTGAGTTTGTGTAACCTTGAAAGAAGAATCTAATGAGCGATGCTGAGCACGCTCACATGAGAAATATTTAAAGAAAACAAAAAGCATAATAATTCACAACCTTGCGGCACACGAGAGCAACATGATTTTCGTGTGTTTTTATAAATGTTGTAATCTTCAAATGTTTTGTAATCTTCACATGTTCAAATATTCTGTTTGGCAGTGCCAACATACGCGTTGTGAGCTGTATTGTGTACGTTGTCGAACAGAAGGGAAATAATTATTCCCAGATATGAGAGTTGGCTACCTCCGAGAAGGCGTCAATCTAGACTTGACGCCATCGCCCTCAAAGGAATTAGAAAATAAATAAACACACACATATATATATATATATATATATATATATATATATATATATATATATATATATATATATATATATATATATATATATATATATATATATATATATATATATTAGAATTACTTTTTTAGATTAATATAGAGGGTATTCACTGGACGCCATATTTGAGGGCGATGTTCAGAGCGCATGCTCAGTACGAGCTCACATTAATAGGCTGCTAAGACCGGCGATCTTTATGGTGTAGAATGCACGTTGCAAAAGAACTGTGGAAGCTCGACATCAGCACGCGCTCAGCAGTCGCGCACACAGCTATGACCGCCAGTGAATACTTCCTATAGGGAGTTTACCTCCTATTAGTGGGTCACGCAATAGGCACTTTTCAAAATTTCATCAAGCAACATTGGCAGTCTCCATTTTTTTTTTTTTTAGCATTAAGCGTACGATTGGGTCAGAGCTTTCTCCGAACGCGGACGCAGCCCCCGTGCCCCCCACAAACGATGGCAGACAGGCAACGGGGCACACTTTTGAAAATGGCCTAGTTTATTTTATTTATTTATTTTATTTATTTGCATACCTACATCGCCTGAAGAGGCATTATAGTAGGGATGGGGCACATACAGAAATTTTTACGCTACAAACACAAGGTGAAGCAAAATTATTCAAGAAGTAATGCACAACAGTAGTTAGAAGAAACATTGGATCTTTTCAAAAAACAGCGCTGACAATTCCGTTTCAACAATGTCACTTTGGCAGGTTATTCCAATCCTCAATGGACCGCGGAGAAAAAGAGCATTAGAAAACATCAGTTCTGCTGTGAAATGGACAAATTTTCTTGAATTATCTCTTCTTTCCTGATACATAGGCAGGCTCAAAAATATACGTGGACCTACTAATTGCGCTATTGTTGTAGAACACTTTATGTAACATGTTTGAGACGGAACCATTTCCGTCGTTGACTCAGAGGCATCCAATTTGAGAACGACTTAAGTTCAGTTATGCTAGCTCCAAAATCATAATTACCAGTAACAAATCACGCAGTACGATTCTGTACCTTTTCGATTTGATCTAAAAAGGTTCTGACTGA
>JAZHYW010050073.1:0-15602 GCA_037355805.1 Ixodes ricinus
ATACCTGCGCATACCTGCGCAGAATAATAATGTGTGTCTAGTGCAGCTACCAAGCCCACGCTGCTGTGTTTCAATTTTTTGCCAGTGTATTGATGTTGTTAATCAGCTTTTGGTGTTGTCCGGGGACGTTGAGGAGAATCCGGGGCCCGACAAGGAAACTCGCGCGACTCGTAGCAATTCAACTACCCAGTCTCCCGCACCACCATCGCAAGAAATCCTTACAGCTTTAGCAAAAATTAATGCTGGACAAGACGCCCTAATGGAGGAACTACAATCGATAAAAACTAGCATATCGGTAACAGACGCGAAAGTCGGAGACCTATCTAATCGGATGGCTCGGATCGAAAAAGAAATTTCCTCCCTTCCTGCCGTCTACGACGAAGTTAGTACTATCAACTCGAAAACTGCCGAGACTGCCAAAAAGCTTGCTGATCTGACGGCACGTGTCGACGTTGCTGAAAATCGCTCTCGTCGCAACAATCTCGTTTTTCTTTGGCTTACAAGACAATCCGACGGAGTCCTGGAAGGAATCGGAGCAACTGATAGTCGAACATTGCACACGGCATCTTGATATACAGATCGATCCAAATTCTATTGAGCGCTCTCATCGAATCGGAAAATTTTGCCCGAAAAAAAACAGGCCGATAGTTGTACTATTTTCGTCTTTTAAGACAAGAGAGGTGGTTTTGGCAAAAGGGTTTAGATTTAAGGGAACTGCTTACAGCGTGAGTGAGGATTTTTCACCTGAAACCCGTCTGGCACGCAATCAACTCTTATCATTTGCTCGCTCACAATCGTTGCCTTTTAAACTCCGCCACAATCACCTCGTCATTGGCAATACGCGCTATGTCTTTGACCCTACTGAAGGACTAGTGAAAAAATGCAACTCATAGGAAAGTACAACCGTGCAGCAACTACCCGCAAATGTGAAAGCGACTACGATACAAAACCCACTTAGCCTATCTGTTCTTTTTACTAACATCCGAAGTATTATGCCGAAACGTGAAGACGTATGCAGTCTGATTTCTTCCTCCGACTGTGATCTCGTCGTCCTCACCGAAACATGGCTTTCACCCAGTGTTAACGATTCGGAGGTATTCAATGATACTCCTGGGTACAAGCTTTTTCGTAAAGATAGGACAACCGGGCGAGGTGGGGGTGTATTAATAGCAATCAAGGATCGTTTTGTCTGCAATCTCGTTAATGTATCATCACCCTTGGAGATGCTTTGGATACGCTGCAGCTCTGCTACCTCTACAATCCTCGTTGGGGTGTGCTACCGTCCTCCTCACAGCGACGTTCTATTTCCATCTCATGTCAATGAAAGCCTCTCATTTCTGATCAATAAATTCCCTCGATCCAAGCTTCTGCTCTTCGGCGACTTCAACTACCCTGGAATTCAGTGGTCAGACCTATCAGTACAATCAGCCTCAAACCCAACCGAATGTTCTGAATTCCTTAACGTCTGCCATACGTTTAATCTCGCACAGGTCGTGAATGAACCCACAAGAACCACAACACATACATCTAACATTCTCGACTTGATCCTGACATCCGAACCTGACAGCTTAAAATCTATCGCATTCCTTCGTAAAATCAGTGATCACAAAGTAATCCACGCCACCTTCGCCTTCCCCCTTCAAACCCGAATTGATAGCCAAAAAATAATTAAACTCTATGACAAAGGTAACTACGACGCTATTAATACAGAATTAAGTCATTTTCTTACATCGTTTGAACATGACTTTGATGGGCGCTCTGTTGACGAGAACTGGAAATTATTCGCAAATAAAATACACCTACTCATTGAACAATACATACCATCGATAAATATAAAAAGTAATTCATCTTCACCATGGTACAATGCCAAGCTAAAGCGCCTAAATAATAAGAAGAAACGTGCGTTTAGAAAGGCCCGGTTGTCTGGATTAGCGCGATTATGGGACAAATATTATCAAATAGAGAATGACTATAAACATGTTATCAGGGAAACCAAGCGAACCTTTTTTTGTATACAACTCCCGTCAATGCTCAAAGAAAACCCCAGAAAATTTTGGCAAGCGCTAAATCCCCAGAAGCCTGATGCAGCGGTAGCCATAATGGATGAGTCAGGTGCTTGTGTCGATAACAGCCAGTGCGCCACCATTCTTAACGAAGCATTCTGTTCTATATTTACTAATGAAAATCTTGACACACTACCCTCCACCATCAGCACTCAGTATCCAATGATGGATCCGATTACTTTTACTCTCCCTGGTATTGTTAACATAATCGACTCCATAAAACTTTCCTCCTCGACGGGTATTGACGACATTAATTCCAAGGTTCTAAAAAACACTAAAAATATCTGCAGTGCTTTGCTCTCAATGATATTTGTTCAGTCCCTCACTGTGGGCCTTGTTCCACAGGATTGGAAAGTGGGGAGGGTCATTCCTATCTTTAAGAAAGGGGATCGGTGTTCACCACTTAACTACCGTCCCATTTCCCTAACTTGCGTATCATCCAAAATTATGGAACACATTATTTACTCTCATGTTGCGCGTTTTCTTGAAACTAATGATTTTATTCATCAATCGCAACATGGATTCAGAAAAGGATTCTCATGCGAAACTCAACTAGCCACTCTTGCCCATGACCTGCATATGAACCTCGATAACAACATCCAAACCGACGTCATTTTCTTAGATTTTGCAAAAGCATTTGACAAGGTTCCTCATCAACGCCTAATGCTCAAACTTTCCCAACTTAACTTAGACCCGCAGATACTAACATGGATTGGTAATTTCCTGCAGGATCGCAAGCAATTCGTAAACGTCAATAACCATTCATCTAACTACGCACCCGTAACCTCCGGCGTCCCCCAGGGCACTGTTTTGGGTCCCCTCCTTTTCCTTATTTACATTAATGACCTTCCCTCTTCTGTTTCCTGCAACGTCCGCCTATTCGCTGACGATTGCGTTGTGTATCGTAATATTACTAATCTAAGTGACCAAGTATCTCTTCAAAATGATCTTAATGGAATTCAAACCTGGTGCGATTTGTGGCAAATGTCATTAAACATTAGTAAGTGTACTTTAGTTTCCTTTCATCGGCGCTCTAACCCACTAACCTACAACTATTCTATCAATGAGACCATAATTCCATCAGCACGAAGTTATAAATATCTAGGTGTGCACTTCTCTAGTAACCTATCTTGGGCACTACATATTAACCATGTCATCTCTGAGTCTAACAGATCACTCGGACAACTAAAACGTCACCTCAAATTCGCACCTGTAAACTTAAGACTTGCCGCCTATAAAACACTAATCCGCCCAAAGCTAGAGTACGCTGCCGCTATATGGGACCCATTCCAAAATTACCTCAGTCATCAATTAGAAGCATTTCAAAATCGTGCAGTCAGGTTCATTTTTTCTAGCTATTCATATGAAATAAGTGTCACCGGCCTAAAGGAACGTGCTCAACTAGATAACCTATCACTTCGCCGAAAATATTTTACACTAACACTCTTTCACAAATTCTATTACGATTTCCAGCCAAATTCAGCGTACATCATGCCATCCGCACGAACGCCTTATCGCACCGGTCATCCACTCAACGTGATGCGCACCAAAACTAGAACAGTGACCTCGTCTGCTTCATTTTTTCCACGCGCAGCGAAGGAATGGAATGACCTTCCCCACAGCATCGTTTCCATATCTTCTCCTCCTCATTTCAAAGAGAAATTGAACGAAGTCATTCTCACCGCTGCCTCATAGTTGAAAGTGTCTTTACAATGTTTTGATTTTTGAATGATTTCAGTTTAACCTTGTATACTTTCTTGTGTCATTTTACTCCCATTGTTTCTTGTTTTCTTTACTAATTTACAAACGCGAGTGTTGAAACCTTCTGTAATACCCTCCTTGAGGGGGTCTTGAAGGTCAATTGAAATAAATAAATAAATAAATATCTTTCATTGATGGCGCTGCACAAAACTTGTTAGATTGAGTTTGTGTACCTTAAAAAAGAATCTAATGAGCGAGGCTGAGCACGCTCACATGAGAAATATTTAAAAAAGAAAAAAAAAGCATAATAATTCACAACCTCGCGGCACACGGGAGCAACATGATCTTCGTGAGTTTTTTTAAATGTTGTAATCTTCAAATGTTTTGTAATCTTCACATGTTCAAATATTCTGTTTGGTAGTGCCAACATACGCGTTGTGAGCTGTCTTGTGTACGTTGTCGAACAGAAAGGAAATAAGTATTCCTAAATATGAGAGTTGACTACCTCCGAGAAGGCGTTAATCTGGACTTGACGCCATCGTCCTCAAAGGAATTTAAAAATAAATAAATAAATAAATAAATAAATAAATAAATAAATAAATATATATATATATATATATATATATATATATATTTGAATTACTTTTTTAGATTATTATAGAGGGTATTCACTGGACTCCATATTTGAGGGCAATGTTTAGAGCGCATGCTCAGAACGAGCTCACATTAATAGGCTGCCAAGACCGGCGATCTTTATGGTGTAGAATACACGTTGCAAGAGAACTGTGGAAGCTTGCGCATAAGCACGCGCTCAGCAGTCGCGCACACAGCTATGGCCGCCAGTGAATACTTCCTATAGGGAGTGTACCCCTATTAGCGGGTCACACAATAGGCCCTTTTCAAAAGTTCATCAAGCAACATTGGCAGTCGCCATTTTTGTTCTTTTTTAGCACGAAGCGTGCGATTGGGTCAGAAGCCCCCTCGAACGCGGACGCAGCCCTCGTGTCCCCCACAAACGATGGCGGAGAGGTAATGACGCGCACTTTTGAAAATAGCCTATTGTCTGAACTCGTCGTTTATCCATTATGTTTACATCAACAATATCCTTAAAGTGCTAAATCTCGTTGCTTAGGTGAGTGGGAGTTTCTTATTTCTCTTATTTTGTGGACGTCGAAGGAATGAGTTATTGAAGAGCGCACAATCTTTGGAGACCTAAGCGTGCGCTAACACCAATTTTCCTTGCTCCGAGACGTGGTACGGCGTTATGCAGGTCTATTGCCTCAAAACTATGATCCAATTATGCCCAGCGCATAGTTTGTGGCAGAAGTATCAAAACAAATCTCAAATGAGAGAGTAAACAAATGCTAGTAATTTTGCAGCGCTTGATGTGTAGTCTCCAAATCTAGGCCGTCACTCGCAGGACATTGATTGCGAGCGCAATGTTGTGAAGGTGCAGTCCTTCCCCAAGAGATATCGTGATATCACCGGCGCCTGTTCACTGTCGCCGAGTAATACCGTGACACACGGGCAACTCGAAATGCCATTTACAACGAATGACATTTGAACGATCGGCCAATCAGCGCGCGACGCTCCGGGTGTGGCGCATTCCACGCGCGACAGATCGCGAGCCGATTCGTCGATCACACGAATGTCATTCGTTGTAATTGGCATTCGAGTTGCCCGTGTGGCACGGGTATAATGCCGACGAACACAACTGAACACAACTGAACGCATAGCCGTTGTCGGCCTTCCGCGGGTGGTTCAGGACGAGGCGTCTGTAGTAAGATTTCCCTAGTTCCAACGCTGGGGAATATAGATAGGAACATCAAAGTTTGGTGACACGTTTCTTGAAAGCGGATCATAAAATGCGTTCACCGTGCTTTTTGCACGCACACAGCCACCGTCTTGTCGTTCTCAACTGATGATGTGTCACCTGGATAACACGCATTTAGACACATCTTGGTTGTGACGTCCAGGTAGGAATTCCAGAAGGCACTACCTATTTCCACAGAGGACGGAAGACGTAATGCACGAAGAAAGCGACGAACCTCGACGGTAAGTCGTTTTTCCTCGATGTTCTTGACAACGGCAGTCCACGAGTTCCTCAGCGTTTCGGGAGACGTCCCGAATACCAGCGGCGCTATCACCACGGTGTTTTTAGTATGAGTTGGGCTCTCCTCATCTGTAGAAAAAAAAAATTAAAATAAGAAACTTAAAACACAATTTTATTATGACAGCCTTACAAATCAGGTGCTCGTGCCAGAACGAACACTACAGACCTGTATCGAAAGGAATATCGATACGCATAAAAAACAAGAGTCTGCGATTTCTATTTACTGAGTATTGATAGCAAAAAATACTTCCGACGCCCCCTCCTTTTTTTACACACACACACACACGCACACACACACACATAGACGCGCGCGCACACACTCCACAAAACAGTGTGCTTATTGAAATTAAAAAAAAAGCATATGCATGTGAACCCTACTGCGAGCAAAGTGACAGCAAACAGCTGAACCGGTGGCGTCACAAAGGGGGCTGGAGGGGGGGGGGGGGCGGTCTGCCCCGGGTGCAGCGCTAAGCAGTGAAAGGGGGGGGTGGAGGTGTCGCGGCGGGTCACGAAAGCGGGGGAGGAAGGGGGAGGGAGGGGGGGGGGAAGGTGTCGCGGCGGGCCACCACTCCGGGCGCCACTGACCTGTAGTGACGCCACTGAGCCGAACTGTTTGGATATCGAGAGAAGGGCGGTTCAAAACTTACCCACTACACTGAAAACGAAGACCAGTCCGTCGACGTCCCGGTTGTAGTCCCTGGTGAACTCGATCCTGATGACGAATGGATCGCCTCGACGCACGACCAGGCACGGGTTCTCAGCCCGCGTTCTGTGGTACCCCTTGGTGTTGTGGCGCTCCGTGTTCTCGGCCACGTTCAGGTCCACGGCCCGCACCCTCACGGGCCGGTCGGCTCTGCCGGCTGAAGCACAACCGCGGAGCTCAACGCCCTAAGCTGACCCTCACAATCACGATCCTTAGTTATGCTGCGGTATGTTAGCAGCGCTCACACGGCTCACACGAAAGGCGGTCTGCAGACACTAGGGAGTTTTAGGAAACCGTTTCTGCACATCCGATACGGTACGACAAGTTCTCCGGTACGAACTGCGCATGCGCGAGTCTTCTGCGGTAGCGCATGCGCAGTTCGTACCGGAGAGCCCATCGTACCATAGCGGATGTCAAACACGGTTCCCTAAAACTCTCTACTGTCTGAGGCGTGTTTCTTCCACGTACGACGGTCACATTGGTCGTACAAAAACTGTCTGCAGACACACTCGAAGCACACATATCTACGAAGCAAAAAACATGCTTCGTTATGCTTGAGGAGCGTACGCAGGTTACTTCTGACATCGTGTCTACAGCAAACACCGTGTCCAGGGCAGTCCAGAGCATCTTATCTCTCCGCAGCCATTGCGATTGCGGGATAGTGCCGGATTCACGTGGTGCGATTTTGTTTGCAATTTCAACATCGCTCGTGCGGCGGAAAAAACAAAAACAAAAAAACCTGGTGGAGTATGCGGTGCTTGTCGTCGCACCGCGAAATCGCGAGCAAAATCGCACCATGTGGATAGGGCTTTAGCCGACACGAACGCCGAAGGACGAATCATTGAAGCACGAAACTTGAACATAACAGCCACGCCGTGCGTTCCTTGGGCTGTCAGCGACCATGAGGTAGATTGTTTACCTGCAGCTTGTTCCAATATACATGGGTTGCACTGACGTCACATCGCATAATTTTGACCACCATGTAAGAGGAGGAGAGGGAATCTGCTTTTGTAAGAATTTTGAGTGACGGGTTAATTTTCTGGGAGGGGAATAGCGGCGCCTGTGCGAATCCGGGAACCACAAAAGAGGCTCCTGATAAGAGGGAGCTCCTCCGTGCCTTCGTCTCTGGTGGTCATCGGAGCGCTCTTTGAATGACGTCACGTGCAACCCATGTATACGAAGTGCAGGATAGGCTCCTCCCCCCCCCCCCCCCCGAATTCGCATAGAGAATGGCGTCACCGTACGCCACCCAGTACAAATGCAATCTTTGTCTAAGGTCCCGGAAGAAGAAGATCCGTTAGCGCCCCTCGGCTAAGGGTATTCGAGTTGATGGTGTTTTTTATTTACATTTTCGGAAGGCTTTTGATCTGGTCCCGCGCAGGTTTGTTTTGGCACAAATTATTAGTGCTTGACATTCATGAAAGCATATTTCAGTGGTTGGAAGCTATACTTGACCAATCGAATGAAATCTGTTGCACAGAATGTCCTCCCCCCCCCCCCCAAATATTTCGTTTATAGTTTTTTTTTATCAGTCGCAAAAATAAACTACGCATTGCCGAATGTCAAAGTTTCCGCCCAAATGTAGCGCTGCAGTGGTCTGGACCAGATGCCAAAGTTTCAGAACGAACCGTTATCGAATTGGAAAGTTATAAATGATTTCCTGAAATTTCTAACGGGGAAAGAGTGGCCGACGAAGCCAACGAATACATGGTGCTGAATGTCGCAAACTACCGGAAACGGGCACCATTTTCCCGTCGAAAGTTTCAGAAAATCCCTTCTAACTTTTGAATAAGATACGTTTGGCTCTAAAACTTTGGCATCTGGTCCGGACCGCTAGCTCTACCTTTGGGCGGAGCGTTCCGCAATGTGTAGTTTTCTTATTGTGGTGAATAAAACAACAACAACAACAACAACAGTAACAACAACAACAACAACACTACTATTTCATATTTAAAGGGAACACGCTATAGTTAATAAAAAAAACAGAAACAATTCACACAAAGTCTTGTGTTGGGAGCGCTACTTTTTTGTTTCACACTCATTGTACGATTTTGCACGCGATGTCGCAGCTGCGTCGTTGGGCATCCCCCAGTTTCCCCCCCCCCCCCCACGCTCTTTTGTGCCGCACGAGCGACGGTCGCAACTGTAAAATCGCAAGTGAACTCGCACCATGTGAATGAGGCATTAACGCTGCATTGATTTTACCTTACGAAACAGTGAAGGTGCAGCTCCCTTCCTGTGAAAAATCAGATCAGCACTCTTGACATGTTCAACGGCGGATGCCGACGCAGGCGGATCGAGTTAAACCGAGGATTCTGCTTGTGGCACCATCTCTCGATAGGCGCAGCAAGCAGACGGTGGCACTCGATTGAAAGCAGACGACGAGCCTCGGTTAGAGAGAAGCAAGCACGGGCCTCGGGTTTGAGAGCCTGTATTCCAGAGAGTTTCCAACTGCTCGGTCGGGGTTACCTGGTTTATGGGCCGCATTTGAAATACGAGCTGCAAGGAGGTGTCGAAAGCGTCGGTCGTCTACAAACGTCTCCCGCCTTTCCGCCTGCTTTCCTCTTCGCCACGCGAAGACGCAGCGCATGCGCACTTGCGACCGATCGCCGCAGGAGTTGTCCGCTACTAATAAATGGCAAACGCTCCCCATTGTTTGAGATGGACCCTCTCTTCAATCTAGGCTCTCTAGCCTCGGTTAACTCGGTCGCCTGCGTCAGCGTGCGTCGTTTTAATACGTCGAAAGTGTTGGTCTATATATATATATATATATATATATATATATATATCGGGTGAAACAAGGAGACGGCAGGCTCTTTAAATCGACCGGAAAATTCGGTTTCTTAACCTATCGCGCTACGATTTTGTGCAGCGTTGCCCACAGATGGTGCATTTTTTTCGTAAAATTTGCAAAGAACGAATTTACCTGAGGAAAAAGTAAAGAAAGAAAAAGGCTTAGCTCCTATGGAAACGCAGCGACGCCACCGGTCTTCAAACAACACGGCGCCGTTTCGCACGGGAGACAAGAGATGGCGCAACGAACGCCGCCAACGAACGAGCATACGGCGCCGAGAGCCGGCACTTTAGCAGACGATCCTTTCGACTCAAAAGCGGCTCGCGTTCCGCAGGCGGCGACAGTCACAGAAACAAAAACAGGCGCGGTAACAACAAGGAACTGCAGTTCCTTGTCTGCTAAACACGATGGCTCTCGGCGTCGTCTGCTCGTTCGTTGGCGGCAGTTGGCGTCGCGACCGCTTGCGCCATCTCTTGTCTCCCGTGTGAAACGGCGCCGTGTTGTTTGCAGACCGGTGGCGTCGCTGCGTTTCCATAGGAGCTAAGCCTTTTTCTTTCTTTACTTTTTTCTCAGGTAAGTTCGTTCTTTGCAAATTTTACGAAAAAAATGCACCATCTGTGGGCAACGCTGCACAAAGTCGTAGCGCGATAGGTTAAGAAACCGAATTTTCCGGTCGATTTAAAGAGCCTGCCGTCTCCTTGTTTCACCCTAGTATATATATATATATATATATATATATATATATATATTTTTTTTTTACAGGAATCATGTTATATTTTGAAATTTTTTGAGGTGAAAGGCATCGCTAAAATACGCTATTGCTGGAAGCTGGAAATCGCTGCGTGAAGGTGCCGGTTTTTCCGACTGATTCTAGAGCGAGCACCGTATTCATTACACTTTATAATAAACATTAGGTATTTATTGGGGGTCAGTATATTTAGTACAAGATGATAAAATAATTGTATGGTTCATGTAACGGACAAGCACCAATACAACAGAGATTTCGGTTGTGGTGTAAATATTTCTCGGGCCCTTTGTGGGTCGCAATTCCAGATGCACTTCTTAATATGAGAAATACCCCCCCCCCCCCCCCTACCGCCCCTTTTCACCCCCTCTGTTTTGAAGGTCAGGTATCTCGCGAAATCAGATACATGTGAAAGCGTTCCTACGTGTGTCACTAGAGAAGTGACACAGCCCGCAGCGTCACAGTCGACAGAGGGACAGCTGCAAGCAGAACACACAATGGGTTCAAAATAGGCCGGCCCAAGCGCACAGCGTGTTTTAAAAACGAGCAGTAGCGAACAATAGGGGATAAAAATGGAAATCGACGCATGGATGGACTTTTTGGAAGACAGAGCTCCTCCGCCGGCCTTGAGGCTGCCCGGCTGAGGAAGCTTGCTCTGATGCCTTCTTCGCCTAAAGGTCGCACGGATGAACTACTCGGGCGACAGAGTGTGGCAAGCAATCCTGTAACGTCCGTTCGAATGGATTGCCGGTTGTACAACGAAAACAAGCATTCAAGGAGCATTAAAACAAAAATAAGAAAAAAACGCCTCTTTAAAGGCTGGTCACACCATTGCGTTTGGTCGCCACCGAGTGTGTCGTCCAGCCTTGTGCTCGCTTACGACGAGAGCAGACACTGGTGCCGTCTATCGGGTAGACCTGGAACACTTACTATCTGCGTGTATTTTCCACCTTGTGTGAACGCCATTCTTTTCACCACGAGCTTGAAAAACCATTGACAGTGTTATAAGCGATCGTTTCTCATAGGTAGTACCTACATTTGATCTCGCCAATACCGCAAAGCCTTCACTCTAGTTAGAATGCGGTGGTTTTACCTCATAGATGGCGCCAGCGTGCGGGTCTGTTATCTGGAGAGATTAGAGTGTAGAGAGGCTCCATCTGAAACCATGGTCGCGAGTGCGCATGCGCTGCGTTGTCGGTTGGTGACGAGGAAGAAAGCGGGCTGGAAGGTTGAGACGCTTGCGGACGATCAACGATTTTACCATCTTCTCGCAGCTCGTATTGCAAACGCGGCCCATTAACCACGTAACCACGATCGAGCAGTTGGAAACTCTCTGTAAGATAAGCTCTAGTGTTCTCGTAAGGCTGCACGAGGCTGCCCAACGCACTCAATTGGAACCGAATGCAAGTGTGTGAACGTCTAGCGCAGGGGTCTCCAAACCCCGGTCCAAGGAGGCGTTCCGGCCGGACCGCGGATGGACGCGGTCTTTCCGCAAGAGGCTCTAGCTTCAAGGGCTTAATCTAGTGGAAATGATAGGTAAAACATACAGCGTACTAAACACAGACGGGCGCATTTTTCGTGAATTCCCGACAGTTAATTTTCGACGTCCCCGTCGTTCTTTTCGCCGCCAGAACGAGAGAAAAAGGGGGCCCCGCCAAAATAGTTCCGGGCAAATCGTAAAAGTTAATTTATTAATGTTGCAGTCTTTTTGTGGTCTGCTCGCAATTTGTCTTACAGGAGCTTTCTCAAATATTTGTCATTTAAGACCATCATAAGCCCTTGATGCTATACTTCGTTTCAGCTTGGGTCCAGACGCAGGCGATGCTACAAGCGCGAGCTCAGGCTTTCAGCGTCCCTGCCAAGCACGCGCGCTCGTGCAATGCAAGCACTGTTCAGGGCACACGCTCGCGCTCGTAGCATCGGCTGCGTCCGGACCCAAGCTGAAACGAAGTATAGAGCCTCCGCGGCCCGCTGCTACAAACGCAAAAATAAACGCGCGTAGAAAAAGAAAACGACACCACGACGTGCACCAATAGCGCGAACGAACTCATAAAAGATCCTCAGAGCAATCTTCATCAAAACATGGGATCTCTCGCCATAATAGTTATTGTACATTGTTATCCCCAGAGTTACTATTCGTAGTTCCCTGGTTTATGTCCGTGTAACTGTATGATAAAATTCCTAAGCGTTGTCATGAATATTGGGCTTAGTGCCCTGCGTCATAACTATTGCATATTTTCATCAGCAGATTTACCATTCTCGATTAGACTTCTGCCCTGTGTGAATATGCCAAAGTTCCAGTGCGCTTTGATGTATGCCTGGTGAATTTTCTGGGTTACAATTTTGTAATGTTATTATTAGAAACATATTCCATTTAGAAAGAAAGTGTATGTATTCACCACTTTACCTTTCTTTTTAATTTTTCCTCAAGTTATATTTTTGTATTTAAATGCTTATTTAGATTTATTTATTTAGTTTTTTTGTTTGTTTCATTTATATCGTTTCAACTAGTTTCCGGCCCTTGAGGCTGAGACAGGTCCCCAATGCTGGCCCTTTAGTAAAAAAAAATTGGAGATCCCTGATCTAGTGGAAAGAATAAAACACACAGGGGACCAAAGAGAGGAGACATTTTCCCAGAAGGGAACTTGATCATGACGGATCAGCCAGATTTCCGAAAGCGACTTGCGAGGTGCTGACATATCCCGACCTAATGGCGAATTCCACTGGTCGTTTTGGAGCGCGCCGGCATCGACTTTTCTGGAGCGCGCCTATTTCACGAGGGCAATCGGGATCGGGACGGACGTGTTCCACTTGTCGGTTTCGATCAGCCTCCCACTCCGGATCCGAGAAAATTCGCTCCGCCCATTTCGGCGGGTTCGACCGGAAGCCAGCCTGGCCAACCCTCGGCGCGCACACGTGACTTCCTTTCTTGCTCGGGCATCTCGCCTCGGAAGAATTCGTATTGGCCGCTCGCGAAGTGCCGCCCACTTTAGTGCTGCTGCTGCTGCTTGATGACGGTTCGTCGTCAAGTCGCTCGAGCAGATCCTCCAGCAAGCAGCGCACTCGAAGTAGCAGCGACGACGAGGAGTGCTCGTATGTCCCCCACGAATTCGACGGCCCTTTTCACACTAAGAAAAAAAAAAAAAGCCCGTGCGTCTACTTTTCCGCACAACACTCTGAGAGTCCAATCACCGCAACTTACGGAGGCAGCTCAGCGAATGGCGATGCCGAAACATATGTATAGACCAAGAAACGCAGTCGTGAATTGTGACATTAAGCACACGCTGCGTTTGCAGTAATGACTATAATGTGCACATAGCTCGCCACTGGTCAGTATTTTTGAAAGACTGAAGGCCTAAACATATGTTTCGGCATCGTCATTCGCTGAGCTGCCTCCGCAAGTTATGGTGATTGACTCTCAGAGTGTTGTGCGGGAAAATAAACGCACGGACTTTTCTCGAGCGCAGACTTCCGCAGACGAGGCAGAAAATCGAGACGTACTTGGACACCGTTCACGATTATTCAGATGAAGATGCAAGTGGGCAACGCTGATGCACATCGCTTATCGACACGTATCTTTCCCATCATGATTAACTTCAGCTGGTGCGTTGAACACGTGTTGTTAGCGCCGCGATTGCGAAAACATGTGCTTCGAGACCCGGGACCGCTGGAAGGGGATTCCCGGGAAGGTGAATGACGGGAAGGCATCCGCCGATCCCGGAGGAGTGGTCATGCCCCACTGGGGATCCGGAGGTGGAGCGACTCCTTTCGGATCGCGTGCTCCATCTCGGATCTGATCTACTGATTCCGGCGCGCTCCAAAAATGACCAGTGGAATTCGCCATAACTTTAACGGGCTGTCAGACAAATTGCGAGCAGACCACAAAAAGACTACAACATTAATAAATTAACTTTACGATTTGCCCGGAACCATTTTGGCGGGGCCCCGTTTTCTCTCGTTCTGGCGGCAGAAAGAACGACGGGGACGTCGAAAATTAACTGTCGAGAGTTCACGAAAAATGGGCCCGTCTGTGTTTAGTACACTGTATGTTTTACCTATCATTTCCACTAGATGAAGCCCTTGAAGCTAGAGCCTCTTGCAACATAAAAAAACTGCAGGAGGGGTGCCTCCCCGACAGAGAGAAATAACATCACTACACTCAGAACGCTTCTGACGTCATAGAAGGCGAGGATTATCCGTCAGCACCTCTGTTTCAAGAATGGCACCCACAAAAACAAAGCCTCATCCAAAAACCTAATGCGCATTTAGCAATAAGCGGAGTGTTGCTTTTTGTGGGCGGTGCCTCTCCTGTAGTTCTTTCGTTAGAGCAGACTGCAGACACCTTCTTATGTATGTGACGTGAGACGAAAACGGTGGTGATGGCTCAATAAAACGGGGAACGCGAAGATGCACTGCACTTTGAACAATGGGTTTCCGCCCATGGACAGTGCCAACACATTTTGTGATAAACGCGTTTGTTTAGAAAACAATATTGTGGTGTATAGGCGAGATATAAGGCGTGATCAAATAAAACCCGTTTGTACGCCTTTATTAAGGCGAGCGAAAAGGTACACGAGGCACAATTAAACAAAGTAATACACATATAGTAGGAATTCACCAGGGTCATTCACGTATAGACGAACTCACTTAATTCACTTAAAAGAAGTCGTCCCGCACACTCAAACACCCACCCCTTAAAGAGATGGCGGATACCGTCCTCGGATTTGGTCCTCGGATTTGGTCACAATGACGTTCCTATTGGAGTAGAATCGTTGATCCTTCAGAGCTTTCTTTAAGGATCGCAACAAATGAAAGTCCGATGGTGACTTATCTGGACTGTAAGCTGGATGACGAAGACCCTCCCACACTTTCTGCAGCTAAGGCATCCTGCGCCATAGTCGCAACATAGCGGACAAGCATTATCGTGCAACACATCACACAAGAAATAAGCATGTAGGGTCTCTTCATTCCTAATGGCTCTATGCAGCTTGTCCAATACGTGCTTCTGTAGTGCGTTGAATTGGTTTTCACGTCAGGTTCTTTGAAGTCTTCAGTAACAGTCCTTATGATTCAAAACCCACCTTGGACGGATACTTGTGGAGGATGGGTGCTTGCTCGCTTGCACTGTGGTCTGCACTTATCGCGAAAATTGTGACGTCATCGAACTCCGCGTGCGCCGGTATACTAAATGTCAAAAAAATATAGATCTGTTTTTATCGCGAAAATAAACTAGGCATTGTTGAAAGCTCATTCTCCGCCCAATGGCTTAAGCGCTAGAGAGTCGCAACCAGGTGCCCGAAGTTTCAGCCCGATCCGATAGCTTATTCGAAAGTTATAAGTGATTTTCTGGAGAAGTTCAATGGGTAAAGTGGCGACCGTCGAGGTTTTCGAATACACAGCATGGGGCTGTATGGCGCCAGAAACCGAAAACGGGCAAAAAATGCGGCTCCATTTTGCCATTGAAATTTTCAAGCAATACATGC
>JAZHYW010050074.1:0-16747 GCA_037355805.1 Ixodes ricinus
TCACATGTATTGCTGGCACCTGAAAAGAACTTCTTGTGAGGTGACATCTGGGGCATTTTTCTTTATTACGACGTGTCATGAGATTAACCTATGAATGCAATTTTTTTAACATAGATTGTGTTTTATCACTTAAATTCTACGAGAAAACTCTCATGAAGAATTGTCACAAAGGACTGTGACGTCACGTGACATCAATACGTGACATGACTTTGTGCACGATGTCGTGTGATGAGGCATGTCACGTCATCCCGTGATATTGTTATGTCACATAGCATCCCGAGTCATGTGACATAGTATGTCACTTGACATCCTATGCCATGTGACATCTAATTGTGTCACATGACAGTGTGACATGACATGATATCACATGTGATTCCAAATGTCAGGATGTCATGTGACATCCTAACGTCTTATGACATTACGAGTTCACGTGACTGACGCCACGTGACAATGATATCTGTGACATTGTAACGTACAGTCATGTTACAAACACTCATGTGACATACAGTCATGTGATGTACATTCACGTGACCCCATGATGTCACACACACACACATAGCATGTGCCCACGTCATTCACAACATACCGTATTTTCTCATGTATAACCCGCATCAAAATTGATGAAAAATCAAAGGCAAACTAGGGGTGCGGGTTATATGCCTATTTCGGCGAACAATGCGGTTTCACGGCCATGCGCGGAAAGTCGTACGGATAGATTCCCCAGAGTCCCTCTTCTCTGGTCTTTCCTAGTGACATTCGTCTCCCCCCCCCCTTCTTCCCCTTTTTGCGGGTAGCCATCTTTGCTTTGTTTTTGCGGGCTCCGAGACGTCCATCGCAGCTTTGCACCGTCGAGCGGCAGGCTGGAACTACATTCGCTAGGGCGTTGACTAGTCGTGCGTACGAGAAGGGAGAAAGAATTAGAAGCTGCAAACTGCAAGCCGTGTGCTCTCACGGTGGCGTGGGGCTGCAGCGCTGCTGAACCTACTACAGTTAAACCTCGATGCAACGAAGTCGGTAAAATTCGGAATTTACTTCGTTACATTGAAATTTTGCTACATAGAAATTCGGAGAAAACGTTATAGAAAGTTTTCACAAGTGATTCTCGGGTGCACAAAACTCACCAAGGACACCTTTATTTCGGTTGAAAGTAGTTCGTCGTCTTTTCCTGGGCCACTCTTGACATTATTATTCGCATCACACTACAGTAGCATAGCCAGATGGCCTGCATCGCGTCTATGTTTTGCTGTGTGCTCGTGGACCGCCTCAAGACATCGATCACGTCCACCACTTCACGGTTACTGGGCACATCGCAGGTGTCTTGCTCATCAGGCCCGCTGAGCAACGAACATAGCTAGCTATCGCCTCGTCGGTCACCTCCTCCGTCGCAATGACAGCAGAGTCGACGCATAGAAATTGTTGTCGAGGTCGATGTTGTCAGGGACGGCTCCATCGCCTTGAAGGCTCCATCACCTAGGACAACGAGAAATGCACGCATTTAGTTTAGGCCTCGAAACGAACTCCGCAGCGGAAATGAAGCCGACAAACGAAACGGCGGCGGCTCTAGTGTCCTCTAGTGGCCGTTCTGTATGCCACACTCGCCAGACTCGGCCTGCTTCACCCTTTGCGCTTCATCGGTGGCCCGTTTCAGCACGTGTGCTTTTCAAAATGTCCTTTGGGACCCAAAAGTTTGTGCCGTATTGTCCATGAAACTTCGTTACATCGAAATTTCGGCAAACGGGACTATCGTTGCATATGGGTAAAAATACATGGCGTGCATACACTTGCGCTAGAAAAAGGTATGCTCTTCGTTACATCGAGGGTTTTGTTACATAGAAGTTCGTTACATAGCGGTTTGACTGTATATCCTCAGACAATGCGGAACGAAAAAGTGGATGTCGAGTGTAGAGCCATGACAGTTGGCCGACCCCCCTTCCCCCTGGTGCAGGTACAGGGACGCAGGTGCCGAGGTGCTCTCCGTGCTGTGTCAGTTCGGGGCAGTGGTGCAGCGCGCAAGCATCGACGAGGCCTACCTCGACCTGACGCCCGTGGTGACTGCTCAGACGACCTCCCCTTCCCCGGACTGTCTCCCCAGCACGCACGTCGTGGGCTACCCCGAGGAACAGGGTGTGCGCACCAGAGGTGAGACCCCCGTGCCCCGCATGGTGTGTTGACATTGTTCTCGTTCACGGTTGCTCGGCACTATTGATTGCCTAAGCCATTTTTCCCTTTAATGGGAAGCCGAAGGAGTTTTTCAATTCGAAAAGACTAAAAGTTGATATCTAGGCACCTTCAAAAACCATGTGTGCAAAAATTAATATTTTTGTTAGTAGGGGCGACGTTATCGTCCGCTAAAACGCCGCCGTAGCCCCGTATGCTGCTACGCACCAAGTGCGGGAGAGAAGGAGGGAGAACCGGCAAATGATATCGTCTGCTGTGTCGAACGACTCGTGCTCGCCTTCCAGTCGGCTCGAAGATGCCTACGAAGACGCACGATGCCTTTCGATTTATGATCGAAAGCGAGGCATGTGGACCTATAAAAGCGGCCCATATTGCCGAGCCTGTCGAGTCATCCCAGACGCTACACCTAATCGGCCGCTACTCCGAACACGCCGGTCCGAATCGGCAAAGCCTGTCACGCGTGCCCTCGCAAAATAATAAAGCTTGACACGCACACTGCAAGCGTGTTGTGCACAGTGCCTGATAACAATCTTTGAACTATGTGAAAAGTAACTAGTCCATCCAGGCTCTGGAGGAACCGAATTTCTAAGTTTTGACCGGTCTGTACACGCTACTCGAAAAGTTATAGATTACAGTTACAATTATTCTGGATTAAAATATCTTCAAACCGATTACTCGATTACTCGAGAGGAAAAGTAGTTGGCCGTGACTCGAAAAGTAATCATTACTTTTTTTTGTTATCTCAGATATTCAAAACAACGCATTTTTCTGCCAGTTTCGAGACGCGTCTTTTGTACCGTCCACTATTAGATTAGAATGGCCTAATAGAAATATCTTCTTAATCTCCTCCTGTGGCAGACTTGGTTTGAGGATTCTTTGGTGGGAAACTTGTAGAAACAGAGTGTGCCATTAGAAGTGAATGAAAAATAGGAACTATTATATGATAGGTACTTAAAAAAGTAATCAGAATATTCCTGCAATTCCTTTCTAATTAATGCATTCAAATAATTACAAAATTACTACGCAAAGTAACTGATTAGAGGTAATTTGATTAATCATAACGAGTATTGTACAACGGTGGTGTCAAGGGAGCGGAACAAAGCGAAGTGCGTGCACGAGCCGGGAGAAAAGGACGCAAAGATAAAAGCCCATGAGAGGAAACGAGGTAAAAAAAAGGGGGGAACAGAGGGAAAGGAAGAGGGCGGCCGCCACTGGCGAGCCATTGCCGGTTATCTTGCATTTAGTTTTTCTTCGCATTCGTTGGTACTCGAGACTGACCTCAAGACTAACGACTTACTTACCCGGCACATGCTGCTCTGCCCCATTTCTGTATTTTGCTGGTACCACACCGGCTAAAAAAAGAAAAAAATATACCATATTTACTTAAATCTAGGCCGATAGTTTTTATAAAAAAATTAAAATCATAACTTGGGGGTTGGCCTAGAAACGAGGATGTGGTTCCCGCCTACACCACTTCGCGGCAGTGCCAGCTACCGAAACCGAAACTGCCGTATCTATTCGTAGGGGTAGAGTCGCGCCGCTTCATGTTTCAGAAAGCTTTTGGTGCATGAAAAACAACCAAAACAGCAGCAGGACCCCCCGCCGTGGCCCGCTCGGAGCGCATACCTCGGGCGTCGGGTTTCGCTGCCTCCGCTGCCGCGCAGCTCCCTCAAGCCCCTCGCTACGCAAGGGGGGAAAGGGAGGGAGAAGGACGCCATGCACCTTGCTCCTTGCCCCTCCCTTTTCTTCTTCGCAAACGTGCACACACACACACACACAAAAAATATTTTACTTTTGTTTGTTGTTTACGGCGACTCACTGCGTTACTCTCAGTCTTTATTTGAAAACGCGAACATAAACCGCTAACTCCCGTGGGCTTTGTGGCCGATATAGTATTGTATATCGGAAATAAAGGCCGTTCTGTGTTTAATTTATGGTGTTTTACCGTTACTTTCTAATCAACCTAAAATCGAGGATTTTTTTTTTTTTTTTTGGCTTTGTTGTTTTGAGAGGTCGGCCTAGAATTGATGCCGGCCTAGAATCGCGTAAATACGGTATGTCGTATAACTTTCATCGCAGTGAAGGGGCATATGCAGTGTGCAATGTTAATCATATGCTTGAAAATCCAAAAGAAAAGGATGACAATTTAGTCTCAAAATCTTACCTGACGGCCGAAAATTTGTCCGATTGCGTGACATCTTCTATTTTCAGTCACGTGTTTTTAAGGTGCGTCTCTAATAAGCTATGTTATGAACCAGTTTCTCGAGAGGACGTCTAGAAATGCACATTTCCGGAGGAGGTTTGCATGCTCGACTTTCAAGCAAACGACCAGAAAGTTTGTAGATCGCCCTGTTGTGTTGTGTGGGTATCGAAACACGTATTAAATCCTTGCCCACTGAAGTTGCAAAAGAGAAGTTTCTCCGCCCGCACCACATGTTTATGGTAGATTCACCGACATTCAATGAGTCGCCGACAAAAACACCTCTCCGTGTCTCTCCGCATTTTAAAGCATAGTGCCGACAGTAGGTGGTTCCTGTCCAAAGATTGCAGCTAGCAGAAGATGACGTGCGCCAAACGCATTACAGTGTCACTGCTACGAAACATTCAGACAAAGTTTCGAAGGCTCTCATTGTAGTGTTCGTGGAAAGCCCTAAGGCTGTATCTATGTAGTAACGTTGAACAATAAGCCTGCGTTGTCCGTGGTGCAGAGGAGGCAGTGGCAGAGTGGCTCTCGACCATTGTAGACCCCAGTGGAGCAGACTCGTTGCTGGCCCGTGGCTGTGCCCTGGTGGAGCGCATACGGGCGGCCGTCTTGGAGCAGACGGGCTTCGACTGCTCGGCGGGCATCGCCCACAACAAGGTGCCCTTCCTCGACCTTTCAAGGGAGTTTCCGAACTGGGTTCAACTTATTCCAAGAGCAGAGAGTGCATCGAAAACGAGGTGCACGAGGAATTGTAACACTGAAAGGGTAATATGGCTGGTTCCTACCACCTTCCTGTAACAGAGAGTTTTTCAAACTTTTCAATCTCCAGGGACTTCTATCTCTCTCGATCGGCAGTTGAGGAAACCCCATTGGATCCTGGCACTGATGCGATAAAACAGCGTTCAGAAGCGTACAGTCCTTGTAAACAGCGATGTTTGCAGTAGGGACTGTTTGGTTCATAGTTACGCATCAGTTCCCAGGCAAAAATTTTCAACTGAGATCCAACTGGTCCAAGTCAAACTGGTTTACGGAACAGATTCCCAGTTGCAGCTGGTCCCAGTGGGAGCGAGCACCAGTTCGAGCGGGTCTCAGTTGCAACTGGTCCCGGTCGCAGCTTATCCCGGTTGGAGTTAGTCCCAACTGGAGTTGGTCCCAGCTGCCGCTGGTGCCAACTCCAGCAACAACTATACACAACACAAAAAGGAAGGTTGACCAGTCTTTATTGTGAAAACCCCAATAAAAATAAATAATAGGTCCACTAACATACACATTCCCGTCCCAGGTTAAAGGAAACATACTGTAGTTCTGTGACGAACACTTCAGCTGCCTCATTAGCCACTTGCTTGCGATAATTGAGTCGCCCTTTCTGAGGTAATATTTGTGCGAGATGAAAGATCCCTGTCAAAATGTTTCCGTTCAAGATGAAAGAAAATCCGCTGCTGGTGTCTGTCAGCATTGGTCATGAAGTTTTCAGCTCCTCTTCCCATCACGTAAAGAAACATGCTCACCCATGTTTCCGCATCGTGGAGGTGAAGTCCCGATAATATGCAGTAGCACTCTTAATTTTCAATCCAGCCTTTCCAATCGCTTGGGTCACAACAGTCAAACATTTCCGAGGTAGACTTCCCGCCATTTTTGCCGTTGTGCTCTTCGCGGCTAGTTCTCTTCCGTTTGTTTTTCCGTGGTTGCCCTCTGTTCGCTGGACGGCGTCTTCCTAACCTCGAAGTTCACAGCTGCCACCATGCTGTGTTTACCGTTCAGTCAAAAGAAGTGCGGAAAAAGTTTTAGAGTGCAGCTCTTAAGCGCCGGTTTTCGGGTTTCGCGGTGTGAGCGTTGTTGTCGGCGTAATCATGCTAGATTCCCCGCTAAATTTAACTGAATTTCCCACTAAATTTAGCGGGGAAATTCAGTTTCTCCGCTAGATTTAGCGGAAGAATTGATGTCATGTGACCTCAACACGAATTCAATTTCCCATTAAATTTAGCGGGGAATGGAATTGGTGTTCAGGTCATGTGACATCAATTTTCCCGCTAAATCTAGCGGAGAAACTGAATCTGTTCATGGGTGACGTGACACCAAGTCATACGACGTCATTTTCCCCGCTAAATTTAGCGGGAAACTAAATTGGAGGAGGAGGAGGGGAGAAGAACGGATGTGGGGAGCAGGAGGAGGAGCGTACCCTCCCTCCTCCTCCTCAAGAGCTGCGCTCTAATTTCGCATTACAGAGATTTGGAAACATCTTTTATTTTTTACGTTTTCAAAACAACTCGTATATTAATGCGCCAACTTGAGCGATGCCGTCCCTTCCGCTACCGACAGCCGCGCTTTGTCCGCCTCGCGTCGCATATGCAGCGCCATCTCTCGACAGCGAGTAGAACTAATCTGCAGCCGTGCTCACCTCGGCCGGTGGTTACCCTAAACATTAATTTATTTCTTCAAACAAATTAATGTAGGTATTTACGTAAATGTTTTATAACACATGTTGATATATGTACATAAATGCTTATTTAGGTAAACACATTTTATATCGCAAATTATAGTTTTCCAATTCAAAAAATTACATTTCATGTAGTTCAATAAAATTGTATTTATCTCTTTAAATATATAAATGTATACCTAGTTATGGTTTTACTTATTTTGATAAATCCATAAATGTAGTTAATTAAATTTCCTCATAAGCAAAAATCAATTCACCCCCAACTTGTCCAAGCCGACACCCCGTGTGAACTCCAACTAGAAATGGGAAGGACCATTTGAACTCCGACTGGACATTCCTCCAACCAGTTCATGCCTTAACTGGTCCCAGTTCACCCCTATTTGTTCCCCAACTGGGTATGGTCAAGCCAGTTGAGTCCCAATTGGGAATGGTTCCAGACAGTTGACCCCTGAGCTGGTCGCTGTTGAACCCCTATTGAGATTTCCACTGGTCCCAATGAGAAATTTTTGCCTGGGTTGGGGGCTTAGATCTAATTAACTACTACCATGGAATACCGTGCATCCGCCCATTTTATACTGAGCACCCATACCCAAATTTGTAAGATCTGAGAAAATATGCACAGTACATTGATGTGTAAAATTGATGACCAGACAAGCGCCCATCGCCCATTTTTTCACGATTATCTTTATATTTTGAATGGGCGCTTGCCCGGTATTCTACGGTAGTTCTCGAACTGGAAAAATGCTTCAATTCGTGACAGGGACGGTCAAGGAAGTTTGGGAACTTGGAGAACCCAAGAGGGTACTTTAGGGAACCGCTGGGTCTCTAGAAACGCTGTTTGAGAACCCACATTGTGGCGCACCTTTGTACAGGGCAAGCATCAAACGAGTGCTGCTTTGATGTTTGGCTGCGCGTTTCACTGTGTGGGAGTGCTGGCTTTGGCAGGGCTTTCTTTCGGGGACACTATGCGTGACAGTGTTTTCCTAACTAAGGCACAAACGCCATACCGGGTTTGTCTGCGCAACATCACTGCAAAGCGCTACAGTATACGTTCTGTGTTTTTACTGTTTGACCATGAAACTAAACGGCACGGATGGAGACGCTACAGATTCAGCGGCGGTTTGCCGTCCTTGTTTGTTCCGTGTCTTTTCACTATACGGTTAGACAATAGCGAAGTTGTTCATGCGATATGCTCTTGATTGCATGCCTGTATTAAGTAGCTTTTGTCATTGCCTTATTGTGTGCCTTCTGTGTGAACGTAAACAGCTGATTTGACAGGTTGTTTCCATAAGTACAGGGTGTCCCTGAAAAGAATTTAGTGTTTTTAATCGCAAAAATGAAGTATGTATCGTCAAATGGTCAGTTTCCACTCAAATGTACCGCTAGCAGTCTGAACTGATGCCAAAGTTTCAGAATGAACTACTACTACCTTATTCAAAAGTTATACACGAATTTCGGATTTTTTCGAGGGTAGAACGGTGGCCGACAAAGCCCACAAATACATGGGGCTGAATGGCACAAACTGCCAAGAATGGGCCTCAATTTCCCATGGAAAGTTTCAGAAATTCCCTTTTAAGTTTTGAATAAGATAACTGTTAGTTCTGAAATTTCTGCATTTGGTTCAAACTGCTAGCGCTACGTTTTGGCAGAGACAGAGCATTTGGCGATGCATACTGTATTTTTGCATTGAAAAACAATGTACTATCACGATCAATATGAGTGCGAACACCGCTCCGCGTGGCCCGCGGTACTATCAGTGCCCCCTGGCTATTGCTCTTTGAAGTATACGTGCACCTTGTGGTCGAGACATATCGTCTCTAGCGATCGCCGCACCACTCTGCACTTCCGGGT
Organism: Ixodes ricinus; assembly: GCA_037355805.1. NCBI lineage: Eukaryota > Metazoa > Arthropoda > Arachnida > Ixodida > Ixodidae > Ixodes > Ixodes ricinus. The sequence goes on from JAZHYW010050074.1 coordinate 8,670, forward strand.
CGTCTCTAGCGAAAACGGTCGGTGAAACTGCGAAACTGTTCACCAATGACGAAGAGCATTTTTCGCTAGCGATGTACGCCAGCAAAAATAACTTGTATGAATATTTTTAGTATCATCTTTTAATTAGGAAATATTAGTTGATTATTCTCATTCCTCCGATAACAATACCCGATAATTCGCCGACGCCTTTAAGCATGCACAATATTGTTATCGGAGGTATCAAAACAATCAACGAAGACTGCCCATTATTTCCTTTGCGTGAGTTCTGCAAGAGCAAAGGACCATCAATGCACAGAGGCAAGAAGTTAGCGCAGTGAGAGCATGCGTTTAGTGATACGCTTCATCATGAAAAACAGCGTGGAAAAAAAAACAAAAAAGGATGATGACATAGAAAAAACACGAAACGTCCTCGTCGTTTTTTGCGCTGTTTGTGAAGGGTATTACCCTTGCTCGCACCGCGCTAACTTCTAGCCTGTGCGCATTGGTGGTCCTTTGCTCTTGCAAAACTCATGGGAAGGAAACAATAAGCAGTGTTAATTGATTGTGTTTTGATACCTCCGATAACAATATGATGCATGCTACGTCGGCGAAGTATCGGGTATTGTTATTGGAGCAATGTGAATAATCTACTAAAACTTCCTAATCAAAAAGATGACACTAAAAGTATTTATACAAGTTATTTCTGCTGGCGCACATTACTAGCAAAAAATTAGCTTCGTCATTGGTGAACATTTTCGCGGTTTCGCCAACCGTTTTCGCTAGCAGACGACCCGGAAGTGCAGAGTGGTGTGCGATCGCCAGAGGCGATATGTCTCGACCGCAAGGTGCACGTATACTTCAAAGAGTAATCACCAGGGGGCACTGATAGTACCGCGGGCCACGTGGAGCGGTGTTCGCATTCATATTGGTTGTGATAGTACATCTTTTTCTTCAACATGCTACACAATTGAGACCTATGATTACAAAGTCAAAGGTTGTCCGAAGTCTGTTCGACTTGTTTGCAAAAGCGGCCAAGAGATGGCTTTTCAGTTTGCAGTGCTTGTCTCTCTTCGAGAGCAAACATGGTGGCTCTATTGCGCATTATTGTCCCTGTAATTCATGGTTGGAGACTTTGTTTTTGGAAATTAGTCGGCGAATTTGGATAAAGTAGTCGAAGCAAACATGGAAGTGTTGGGAAAATGGGGAAGACTCCACCACATAGATTAAGCTCCAGAATTTGTAGCATGTACACTTGACCTAGTTCTCTGCTGCCCTTTAGGTCCTGGCCAAGCTGGTGTGTGGTCTGCACAAGCCCAGGCAGCAGACGGTGCTTCCCCACAGCGCCGTGCCAACCCTCTTTGCCACCTTGCCTGTTCACAAGCTGTGAGATTTGCCTCTTTCTTTACCCGCTTCTCTCCGTGTCCAGGTTACATATTCAGGGTGTGTCAAGAGGACAGGCGGTGCCGTGTACTTTCCATCCATGTTTAAGGAAAGGAAGTGAAGACGAGACCTACTTGGATTGAATCGAGTGAATGGAAGAGAAATTCTCTAAGAAAGATGATCCCTACCCACAGTTCACACTTTATAGGTTTAGCCTAGGATGTTTTCATGGGTGCTTTGCCTAAAGTGGTGCCAACTAACTGTTCAACCCTTTCCTATATCCTCTCCCACCACCGTCTAGTTCCCCCAACGTTTTCGCTAAAATGTAAAGAACACTGAGTCTGTGTCAGCCTGGAAGTTCCAGCAACACTGTACAGCTGCTTTCATTTCCCTAGGACCAGCCAACAGTTGTCGGTTCGGTGAGTGTGGTCGTTGTTGCGCTAGTTCGCACTATATTTACTCTGCTGCTGCGTGTTTTCATACTGCAGGTATAGGTGGCTTCCTACGAAATGCGAGTGTTTTGACTACTTTGAATTTTTGTTTTTATGACGTCTTGTGGATTGTGTTTTGGCTATCATTTTGCAAGATACATTCGTCCAAGCTAGCAAAATATTTATATGTATTCTGCATGTTTTTGTTGCCTTTCTTACATGGAACAATGAACGTTTAACCTGACGTGACTACTTTTGTGGCTACTGTGGTCAGCCGCAGACCCGTCTGACCCTAATGGGAATCGTCGCCACGAAACAACATGGCCGATGAAAACAGTGGAGGTAACCGCAATAACGAGGTTGGCAACATTGGTTTGTTGGCAAGTGGTATTTCGTTTTGAAGTGCACTGGGCTTCGCCGTGCCTTCTCTGAAGGGGTAACGGATTTGGCGGGGGCTGGAAGAATGGAGGAGAAAAAGACTACAGTATCAAACAGGAGGTTAGAGATTGGTCGAAATTATTTAAGGAAACTCGAATGATTTAGAACTAACCAGCACAGCTGTGCCGGGACGGATGGAACAGAGTAAAATTGGGACACCATCCTGACCCTGTCTCCCAGTGGGTCTGGTTTTTAGTAACGGCGACAGGGTTTGGCCAGAGGATAACTGCCAATCCCTTGCAGAGAGGAAAAGGTGAGGGGTGCGTGTTTTTTAATTTTTGCTCGATCCCCTATAGGTCATCCCGGTGATGTCCCATACTGCCTGGAAATAGTTACAGAAATGCAGACGGAGAGCAAATCGGCAAGGGAAAGGGAAAAAAAATCATGTTATTTAGTTCTAAGGGTTGGTGGCAGAAGCTACCAACAGCTATAAAAGGTACAGCCACTACCGTATTTACTTGATTCTAGCACGACCACATTTACAACGCGAAGGGCAACTTTTTATTATGCCCCGTGAAAAAAAGTAATAGAACCACAATCATAACGGAAGATTGATGGAGGAATAGAAAAGTACCTTTATTAGAGATGGCTGCTAACACTGGCTAGTTTTGGAGGAATGATGTCACCGTCGTCGTCGGAGGTGGAATTCTTCTTGCTGTCTTCTTCCCAGATGATGGCTTCCTTCGCTTCATTGAGGTCATTCAAAATCTAACACTTTATGCATGAACAACCATGCCATGCGGAAGGCTGTACCACGCCGCAGAAATTCAACAACTTTCGATGCACACAGTGGCTCGATTCTTCCCGAAGGCATCGGGGCCCAATCCTCGTCAGTGTCGAACTCCGAAAATTTCTTTTCCAAATCCCAGTGAAGGCCACGACAAGGTCCGAGGAAGACTTTCCGGTCTGGTTCACATTTGAAAAGCACATCCCGCTGGCGCCCCTGCCGTATTTACTCGCTAGAATGAACGCACTTTTTTTCCCGAAAAATCGATGCAAAGTGGGGGGGGCGTTCATTACGCAAGGTAAAATTTTTGCATCCGTATTTACTCGCATAATGAACGGACCTTTTATCCCGAAAAATCGACGTAACTTCTTATTTTCTTTGCACGCGGTGCGCAACTCCAAAACTAAACTGCAATCGCGCAAAAAAAAAAGCAACAAATGCTCCTCTCTAATTTTTTTTTTTGCTTCCGTCTTTTTTTTTTTTTTGCGCGCTTTGTTTAGGCAAGGGTTTCTCCGCTTTTTCTTTCTTATCTCCTTGCGCGCAGCGCGCGACCCCAAAATTAAACTGCGCTTAGCAAAAAGAAAAAGGAAAAGCTCCTCTTTTGTTTTTCTTTTCTCTTGGTTCCGTGGTTTTTTTTTTTTTTTTTTTGCTGCCTTTTGCAAGCTGTTTTGTTTGCCCACGCCCATGCATTCGCGACCTCCCTGCATCAGGATAGAAAAGTGCGCTCATTTCGAGGGCTTCTCGTTTCTCTTTCCAAAGAGCGAGGAGGAAGGAGGGCTTCTCCGCTTCTCTTTCTTATCTCCTTGAGCGCGGCACGCGACCTAAAGTCCAGACTGCGCTGTGCAAAAAAAAAGAAAAAGAGCTCCTCTCCATGTTTTTTTTTATTTTGCTTCCGTTGGATCTTTTTTTATTTTTTTAACGCCTTTCGCAAGGTGTTTTGTTCGCCCACGCTGCCCATGCATTCGTGACCTCGCTGCACCAGGATAGAAAAGTGTGTTCATTTCGCGTGCATGGGGGTGCGTAGAATCACGCACCCCCACGCATTCTGACCTCCGAGTTGGGGGTGCGTTTAATACGCGAGTGAAAAAAAAAAAGTTTAAATTTTGAGAGCCGACTTGGGGGTGAGTTTATTACGCGAGTGCGTTCATTGTGCGAGTAAATACGGTATTCGCGAATTTTGGATTCATTCATGTCAGGCCGCCGAGCAGTGGCATGGTTTTCGAGCTCTTCGGCCCTCGAAATTTCCTCGTTTTCGGATATGTCATTGTACCATTGGTTTGGTGCAAAAATGTCCAACGGCGCAGAAGCACAAACGGTCGGACTTCGCGAAAGCGCGAAAGGCAAAGACGATGTCGGACAAATCCGTCAGTATGACCAGAGGAAAGAACGACAAGTTTTACTAGGTTTTGATAGATTTGGATCTGAATTCGGTAGATTTTATTTTAAGTTGTCATATAGGTACATGTTGCCAGCATACCATTGAAAAACCGGCTCAAACTCCGAAAGTCGCAGTTATTTCAAAAGGGCGGCAATGTTGAAGCCGATTTCAGGGTCATTTAAATGGCAATGTCGCATTATTAAAATTATTTAAACTCTTTCATGGTCGCATTTTTTGTCCAAAGACCCGCCCCCGTGGTCGGGTTTTTTACTCGGTGCGTTAGCAAAGATTATACACTAGTTTATTGTCGCATAAAAAAATCTAAGACTTAAAATAAATAGTACACACACTTCTAAACATCTGCAGCACACTCGCTGCAGGCTGAACAAAACAGAAAGGGCCAAAACTTCGACGCGCCCGCTTCCGAGACAGTCTAGAAGACAGAGCGGCTGTGTGTTAGACTCCGGACTCCGAACCGAGCTGGTTTCCAGTTGTGCGTCGGATGTCGAGCTGTTATCCGACTCCGAGTTCGAGAATGGTTCAAAGTCTGAACCCGAAGAGCCATCGCTCCAGTCTCCGCTACGCTACCTCCGGAGCAGCCGGCACGCGCGGCTATCTCGAAGCATCACTTGCACAGAGCGTCCAGTTTCGCAATTTCAAAAAGCCGCGCCAAAAGAAACATGACCGCAATTACACGGTTGTAGTTCCCTACAAACCTACCAGATGGCAGCACCTCCCCGCGAACGCTCCCGTTCAAGAAGAGGCGCGAATTTTTGAACGAGCAGTCGCGGACGTACGAGCAGTCGCGGACGTACGGGTACGTCAGAAACCATGCGGGACGCTCCCGCGCTGACGTACAGGTACGTCAGTGACCATGAAAGGGTTAGAAAAACCTCGCGTTAAATTTGAGTAAATGCGGTAACATCCATCGGTCCATCCATCCGATGCTTTAATTAAAAAGTGGTACCACTCTAAGGGAGGCTCGTGAATGCACCTTAGCCTAACCCAGGTTTGAAGGAAGTCTGGGTTTTCGTGGGTTTTAAAATAAAAAAACCTTTAAATACTTCAAACGTATAATCGTCACTTTCAGGGTTTTGAAAACCCCAGTTACAAGTAACTCTTCCAAAATTTTAAACTTGAATATTCACGATGCTCTAACATGACGTTTGAAGCTCCAACACTCCGACCTGGGAGAATGGAAATTGTCACTCTTTAGCTCGTTTTTGCATGCAAAAGATCAAACCGTTGCCCTCACTCCAAACTTAAACCAATTTTGAACCAAATGCTTTTTAGAAAAATAATGTTTTCTAGGTATCTGTACAGATTAGGATGTGCTGGGAAGCACTATGGTGCCTGGCACCTCGTCTTTGGCCGGCATGTTTGGTGTCCTATACCGCTCTTGGATCGAACCTGATTCTAAAGTGGCAACAAAGCAATTGGTCGTAGAAGTTGCGGCAAAAAAATAAGTGCAGACAGGAGCGTCGCCGTTGTCACGGTGTCCCCGCTCGTGGTCGCCAAAGCTTTCAAGAGCCGGTGGGCCGAAGAGCAACCGACAGCAGAACAGGCGTCTGCCCTGTCATCCTCTGCCATAGGTGTCATTGGGTGAAAATCAAGGGACCACATTTGAGGACGTAAACAGGCGGGCGAAGATACATTCCAGGCACTGTAAGAGCACCAGTTTTCTTGGGAATGTCAAATTCCACGGCTTCTGTGTCCTCAAAAGTCCCAGCATGCCGTCGGACTGTAAGGGCGCCTGCAAACCTTCACGTGTCTTAAAGCAATGGCTTTGTACTTGAACCCTCCACGGTCCTTGCTCCTAGTCGGGTCGGCGTTGTAACGAGGCCACGGGAGAGGGTGTTGGCAATGGAGCAGAGCCGTCGGTTCGACGTCGTAGTCCCTTCTGCGAAGAGAGAAGTGTCACGTGGCGTCGTCACGTGACGTCACGGTTTACATGACATCATGGTTCGTGAGGCATCACAATGTCATACGACATCATCGTGTCACGTGCTGTTAGTGTCATGCGATGTCTAAGGAGTTAATATAGTAATCTAGAAAGAAAGGTCCCGCGCATTTGGGCCACTCCGGGACGACGGGGCATGGGCGCACTGACATTGGTGGTTTCATTTGTTGGTCATGATGGGCCCATATCACTGGTGACGTCGAGGTACTTCAACGAAATTTGAAATAAACCCGTCGTGTTCAGAAATAGGCTGAATATGATCCACGATATCCGTAAGTGACAATCGCATGTTTGTATTTTGAGCCTGATGGCCGTATTTTTCTTTATAAACGGCCCACTCTGGCGAGCGCTCGGAAAGCAGCCAGTTGAGAGCACGTGACATCCGGCGCAATCGTGACGTAGATTGTCTCCGGACGAGCAAAGCTGCGGCGAGGCTGACGTTGTCAGGATGCCCTAGCCGTTCCAGCCACCGAAGCAGCCGAAGCACGCTAGCGATCGGGCCACCGCAACTAACCGCAAAGCTGCTTTTCTGTGAATTTTGAGTGACGGGTTAATCTTCTATAATCTTGTAGAGGGAGAATAGCAGAAGCCTGGGACACACAAAAGAGAGTACCGGTGAGTGGGAAGTTCCTCCTCCCTTCTTCTTTCGTGGTGGCCGGAGGCGAGACAGTCATCGTCATTACCTGTCAAGGTTCCTACACGGGCATTACGAACGAGGGTTAAGCGACATCCCCCAAGTGCTCTTTGCTTATTGTTTAATTCGTTTTAAAATTACTTTTCGTGTCTTTTTTAATGAGAGATTGGTGTGCCTGATGTGATACTGCTCCCTTGAACACGAATAGACCTAGAAATAAGTGCCGAAATTTTGTTGTAGTATTCCTTTAATATGCGCAAGGAAAAGGCAAAACGTCGCCTGTAAGGTCTGTGGCTCATTTCTTTCTACCTAACTTTGCAGGAGAACACTGGAATTGTGCATTGTAGGAAAATAAATGAAGTTGACAAGCGCTCATCACGACTGAACGGACACGCCTAACCTTTTGTCTACCTTCTTTCTCTGCTCTTCCGTCGCTCTCTTTTTCATTCTTTTTCTCTGAACCGCTGATGTCGGTGCCCGTGATTTGCCGCTTTCGGCTCCTGTTTTTACCCCCTGGTGATGTCAAGGTGTTTGGGCAATGTTACGGTGTTGCACGATGTTGCAGCATTATGGGACATGCCGTCACAATTTCCTCGCTGAATTTAGCAGGGAAATATCTCTGCTAAATTCCGATAGCGGGTGCTGCTCGTTAAAGGAGCCGTGCAATGATTTTAACGTTGAAAGACTTGGCATCTTCTGCTTTGGACATGGTTCATCTTGTCACAAAGAACAGAAAACACACCTCCTTCCTTCGAAATGTTGCAATCTCCACCGCGTAATCTCGAGGCAGAAGTTCGAATATTCCCCGACCTGCAGCCGCGAGCGGCGGCCATGAGAAACATGCGGCATGACGTCAATGGGGGTCTTGTAGAAAGATAGCAAGTTGTGCGAATACCTGCTTGATAAAAGGTATTTTTTTCTATAAATGTTGTCGTTCCAACATATATATAAATGCGTCTGAAAACCTGGTATCATCGACAAAACTTTTATTATACTGAGTTTTAGTGAGCGCCATCTATCCTAGGTCCACAAAACTCGTCAGCTCTATCTGCTAACGCAGAACAGCCGCCAGAAGCCGGAGGGTACGGGGGCAGAGCCGGGCGGGTAAGTGGCCGGACCCGGATGAGACTTTCCTCCTTTCTGGCTGCGCC
>JAZHYW010050079.1:0-28448 GCA_037355805.1 Ixodes ricinus
ACAGGAGCATATTCGACACGAACATGGAGGTTTACATGAAGACCTACCCTCAAGCGCCGTCGGTCTTCACGGGCATCATTTACGGCTACCTGGCCGCCCAGCCGCGGAAGCTGCCCCGCAAGGTGCAGGCGATCTGCTGGACGCTGGCTGCCCTGCTCGCCTGCTCGGCGCTCTTCGGCGTCCACACCTGGCACAGGGGCCGGGCTCCCGAGCGGCTCGAGTCGGCCTTCTACGCGGGCTTCCACCGGCTCTCGTGGGCCGTCGGCGTCTCCTGGGTCATGTACGCCTGCGCGACCGCCGCGGAGGCCCCGTGAACAAGCTGCTCTCCTGGCCCCTGTTCTACCCGCTGAGTCGCCTGTCGCTCGCCGTCTACATCGTGCACATACTGCTGTTCAGCGCCAACGCCATCGTGTCCAGGGAACGCAAGTCTTACATGCCGTTTATTCAGGTGAGTGCACGGACAAGACTTCGCTCGATGCGTGCATTTGCCGTGCACAATGTTTCCCAGCATAACGAGCCGGACGATCGGGTAGAAAGATATGGCGTATTTTCTCGTCTACGAGTCGTACCATTGTATGCGTAGTACTTTCCTATAAATGGTCGTTTTCACCGTACATGGGTATATAAGTTGCACCTTCGCATAACTTCGCAGTTCAGTGAATACGGTCGGCAGGGTAGCTCCAGCCGCGGAATTATGCAGCCCCACTTCGAACCGTCTTCGGACCGCCGAAAGAGCAGGCCATCGGCGGGTGCTGTGGTGTAGCTTTTTTCGTCACAGCCCATATCTTGCACAGATAAAGTCCATACTTACAAAACAAAACAAAAAAATATACATATACGGTAAGTTGCGCTTTTGTATACGGCGCACCGAAGAAAAAGTTACCCCAAAAAAACGCAACATATACACCGTAAAAAAAATAATACTAATAAAAAGTTGTAAATAAGTTTGTAAGCAGGGGCGATGGTCGTGTGAAAAAAAAAAGCACGACGGCCCGCTTGGCGCAAAACATAAGTAGTAAATTTAGACCTACACACCCACACTGACGCACCCCGTGCCTGTGTAATAATTAGAAGTAATAAACATCTGGAGTATATAAAAACTTCTGTGACAGCTGTTTTTCCTCCGTTAATGAATTCGTATCCATGGCTGTTGTCACAACTGTTCTTCTTCACGCTGTCAAGACGGCACGCTCTCTTCTCAATGATGGTGATGTCGCCATTAAATAAAAAGAATATTCAGTCAATAAATTAACTGACGTGTTATTTTATGGGTTTAAATAACACGTCATAAATTGACGTGTTATTTATGGGTTTGAAATAGGTATAGATGCTTTCAGCGACTCCAACTAACTATATATTCTGAATCACCGGTATTTACCTTTTCCAGTATGCTATTTAGTATCAAGAAATTCATTTTTTTTATTGAGAAATCGGCAAGTGAAAAATGATGCCAAAACCAACATTCCTATACTCTGTTTCACCTTATGGTGTACCGCAGGAAAAGGCTACAAGCGCGAGCTCCTTGCCCTGGGGCAACATCTCGGCGGCACAAGCTCGCGCTTCTAGCCTTCGCTGCGGTACAACCTATAGGGTGAAACGAAGTATATATACCCGCGCTTTTCAGTGTCGTGACGCGAGGGGATGGCAGGTTTGCGGGTCGAGCGTGCAGTCTAAAAAATGGGCTATACATAGCATTTGTTACGTGCTGCTACGCGGGTGGTGGGGCGAGCTTTCAGAGCATTCATCTGACACCATGAAACTGCTCGTAACCAGGTGGGAGCGAAGTCCGCAGTCCAAAAAGTGAACCCCTGCCTCCCGCTCAGGTCACTTTTTCATTGTTGCCCGTAGAGTCTTTCACTTTGAGGAGGAGGAGGAATAAACTTTATTGTTAGAGGCAAGCGCGGTCCGCAAAGAAACCGCTCTTGACGGGTGGCTAGGCACGCTTGATGGCCGAGAGCCCGTGTGCCTCGGCGACCTCGGCAGCTCGACGAACCACCCTGAATTGGGTGGCCGGGTCCGAGCTGCGCAGCGCAGCCTCCCACCGCTCCTCTGAAGGGAAAGGGGAAGGGGGAAGGATAGGCACTCACATAAAATGTGGGAGAGGGTGGCTTGTTGTTCACAGAAGCTACAGTTAGGATTATAAAGCGGTGGATATATGTGGGAGAAGATTAGGGGACACGGGAAGGAGTGTGTTTGTAGCTGTCGCCACATGATACTCTCTTCGCGGGAGAGGATAGGTGCCGCTGGAGGGTAAATACGGCGGGTTAAACGGAATTGAGACGTAATGTCGTGAAAGGTCACTAAACTGTCGCGGGCCGAACGGATCTCGGCGGTCCGGAGCTGTGCCCCTCCGCCCGGGTGGTGTATCCTCGGGCACTGGAGTGGGCCAGCTCGTTCCCGCAAGACCCGAATGTGCCGGCGTCCAGACGAGACTAACGGCAGATTCCAGCGGTCGTGCTTTTAAGGTCCTCAGGATGGTCAGAGCGGGGGTGGACACGTATCCTTTGGCGTAGTTTAGGATGGCGGTTTTGGAATCGGAAATGATTGTGTGAGGGCGGGGCGTGGTGGTGAGGGCTAGTACTATAGCTGCCTCTTCTGCCTGTTCTGGAGAGGTGGTAAAGATTGTGGCTCCAGCGGTTATCTGCCCCTTAGAGGTCACGGCGGTAATAGCGAAAGCGGGTCTGTGCCTGTATTCGGCTGCGTCCACGTAAAGGACACCCGGTTTATCGGTATAGATTTTGTGATGGGCAGTGGCTCTGCTGCGGCGGCGGCCTTCGTGAAAGATGGGATGCATGTTTCTCGGAAGTAGGGCTACCGCGAGGCGCGAGTGGATCTCGTTCGATATGGGTTGCTTAGGAGTCCATTCCGTGGGGGCTTTTCACTTTGAAAAAAAAAAAAAACACGGCGAGGAACAAAATTGTAAATTCAAATCCCTTTGCAAAAAAAGAAAAGAAAAAAAGACGTGAATTTTGGCTTAATATTTGGGTTACTTTTTTAGCGATGCTTGTTGGTGTGCCTAGAAAATTTTCGGGCAAATGGAGGACGACGAAGAAAACGCCGGAGCACCCCTTTTACGGAGTTCAGCAAGTGCCAAGTTCAGCATTGCTCTTCGCGACTCCAGCAAATCATAGGGGGCGTGCTGGTCAGGCAAAATGGCAGACGAAAGAAATCGTTTTCGTCGTTCAGCACGCAGACCTCCATAATTTTGTTTCACTGCAGCGTAAAATCGGTGTTATATATGAAAGCAAAGCAATTTTTCGACGGTAAAAACCTTCTTCTATTCAGTGCGTCGGAATGACACGACGGAAGCATAAAAAAATGCCTGGAAAAGATGTTTGTTTCTATGCTGCCAACGAGAACCAAGCAGAGGTAGCAGACGACAGAGTCAAAACGACCTCCTTTCTTGAGCTTCTCGGCGTTGCCGCTATGCGGCGTCAATTTCGCTCGAGTCGCCAATACTTCTCGCTACTTGTTACCATTCATGGTCTAATACTTCATTAATCGATTAAACAATCAAGCTCGTTAAGCCGCGGTTCCACTTTGCTAACCTATCGCACAAAGTAGTCTGAAGACACTGTCTGGCCATACAAGAAGCTTTTTGCCCGCTTGGCCATACAAGAAGCTTTCTGCAGACATGTTCTATAAGACATATATAAACAAATATACTTCAAAGATGATTGAGGCCTGTCCGCAGATAGTTCTGTCATACATGTCTCCAGCGAGTGTCTTTTGTGCGATGTATGAAAAGTGCACTGACCGCGACTTCGAGCCTGCTCACCCTTTGAACGTAGACGCTTTTTCCACCGCAGGGCCAGGATCTCATCTCAGCAACCATCATGGCGTACTTCTTCGGCGCCATCGTGTACCTCTGCGTCGAGTGCCCCGTCGCGGCTCTGGACAACCTGATGTTCGGTGGTGTGAAGGCCAAACAAGATGGCGACAAGGACGTGGCAAAGCAGAACGAGATCCAGGAGCTGAAAAGCGTACACGCGACGACGAATGGTGTCGTTGGCCACATCGGCAGCTCAGCTTTGACCAACGGACACTCGAACGGACACCCCATCGGACACTCCAACGGACACTCCGTCGGATATGTGAAATACGAAGATCCCATATACGACCCACCAGAAAGGGACAGTACTGTGGGCAACCGAAAAGCAGACGAGGACAGAAGTGCCGTGAACTCGACCCATCAAAGCGACGCTGGCGAGAGCGATTCGGCTGTGACAGTCAAATTTTGATTCATTCTGTTATTTAGTTGTACCCATACGAGCATCGAGAAATATGCTTCAGTCACCTCTTGTAATATATTTCATAACGCATTTTTGTTTCATTTTTCATCGAATATCATACTTCAATGTAACTCAGTAACAAAAGTTGAATTACGGTGATTTAATCGCTTTTGTGGTTATTTTAAATCTGTAATTCATTGATCTGTTGTTCTTTTTCTTTTTTTTTTTTTCACGGACTTGTAATTTAATTATTTCCTTCGACGTCTGCTTCGTTGCGAATTTTTGAACAGCGTACGCGAAAGCTTCGCGTACGCAAAGAAATAGCGCCGTCTTCATGTGCCAATCCAAAACGCGGTTTGGCCTCGGCATATACGCAGTAAAGACGATCCTTAGTTATTTTCGTGCGCGATGTTCCTGCGTACACTATTCTAAAACTCGCAATTTCCTTTCTCCCTGCTTGTGCGGCTTTGAACGCGCCAAGACCGCGCCCGAGAGCCGGCTCTTGCACGGCTGAGCCACTGTCAAACTCACAACAGGGGGTCCAGATGATGACCAGCATAAAGCGTGATATGTTTCATTGACCAACAATAAAAATCACTAGGATTATGATGCAGAAATTACAGTCGGTGACAGGTCAAAGTGAAGAGAAAGCCCCCCCCCCCCCCCCCCCCTCTTCTTTCCTCTTTAGCAGAGCAAACGCTGGAGAGTAGGTCGTCTCTTTTCTAGCTTTCGCTTTGCTATAAGGAAAAAAGGTGGGAGGAGCTTCTGTGTCCCTATTAACCTGTCAGCGACTATACAATAATATAACCTTTGATATAAGAGTTTGAGTCTCCATTTCATTATTTCGGTGTAGACCACTTTTAAGTCAAATTGCCGTGACAAAAACAAAAAAACTAACAATCTTAGTACTGTTGCAAAATAATAAGACAACTGACTTATACTCAGAACTCTACGCCCTATGATACGATTCATAACACTAGTGTAGCAAAAGTGCAAAAACCTGAAAAATGCTAAACGACGTATATAAGTCACTAACAGCGAAAAACGTGATAAACAAAAGCATTTCAATCCGAAAAAAAAAATGTCACGTCAACGTCATTAAATTTGGGCAGCTTTCAAACAAAACTAATATAGAAGGAATTGCATTACTTTCTTAATTGTAACGAACTACCTATTGTACTCTATTGGCTGACAATACACCTAGTGTTTCAGCCAAGACTTTTAATAATGCTTGCCAAAAGGGTGGTTAAGAAAAAAAAACTTTTCGGGAATTAACTGCCAGCCACGGCGGCGATCAGAAATTGAAGAAAGACAAACACGAATTAGCTAAATAAATACATAAGTTTACTCAATACCCTTTTACTTAATAAAAATATACATATATATTTAATTAGACGCTTGCTGAGCCGACAAGGCTGTCGATGGGAAAACGCGGACGATAAAGATATCAGCGTTTTCGTGTCGCCAGTTTGGTGCCAGCCGCACGAGCGGAAACTTGAGCGCACCCTCACGCATTACACGTGCTTTAAGTCTGTCTGAAATTGACTGATTTAGGAGCTTTCGACAAGGCTCAGCAAATTTATAATTGAAACCGTATGCTTTATTTACACTAATTAAAATATAATTAGTAAAATTTAGTAATTATTCAGCTAATTAGTGTGTTTTGTGCAATCCTTGACGTCAGCCGTAGCTGGCAATCTGTTCCCAAAAAGATTGTTTTTTTCAACAACTTTACCAGTAGGAATTCTTGAATTCGTCGCTCAAACACCCGGTATAATAGACCGATTCCACCGCGCGATGCACAGGCGACAGTGGACGGGTGAGCTCGTGCCGTCTCGTGCTCTGCTCGTGCCGACTCTCAGTAGGTTTGTCGCGCGTGCAGAAAGACTAAAGTTCCCAACATGCATGCCGGCCGGCCGGCGTAGCGAAACTGGCTAGTGAGATCAGTCTATTAACTACTTTTTTTAAGTGGTTATAATTGCAGTAAAAAATATGTTTTTGAAGTAATTTATACGAGAATTAGTGTCGGATAGCTTGAAGTATATATATTACACCAGCCCGACAGTTGGGCAGGAGTTTTGGCCCGTAATATCCGTCTACCTCTGTCTTCTCGGATTGACTCCTGACGAAATTTCGAATCTCGGTAAACCCAAGGTAAATGCATCGCGAATAAAATATATTCCTAGCTCTGTAGTAATTTATCTGACGAAGTTATACGCTAAAGGCCCCATTAGCCGCATCGCTGTTCATAAAAAAAGAAAAAAGGCCAAGCAGAGATACGTTAACTCCATTTACCTTCGATGAAAGTTGTGATCGTCCATATAATTTGTTTCGTGAAATAAAAAGTTACTAATTTGTGCTGTATGTTCTTGGCTTTCGACACCTAAACAAGGTAGTTCCAACGTTGTTTTTTGCTGCTCTGTTGCTGTTATAGAAAACATAACAGCGGTTAAATATGTCAAATAAATAACGTCCAATCCTACGCTGCTTTTTTTTTTTCTCAGGTGCGTTATGAAGTGTGTTTGCAATACCAAGCCTCGATCTAAAATGGCCCGTAAAAATCGACGCTTGCACGTAACAACCTAAACTTTTCGTCAACGCAGTATTTTACAGGAGGATTTCACCTTGTAAAATTACAAACCGTAGCTCCCTTTTGTAAAAAGATATGGCCAAAACACTTGCCAGGGGCAACGACTAACGGCGACGCAGACGACCGAGTCGAGTGGCGCACGTATTGATAGATGGCGCTACCTACTTGTCCCGGCTTGCTGTATAAAAAGATATCAATACTGCTTGCGACGACCATGGTCTACTAAAATGAACAAAATTTTTACGCCTTGTGATAGTTTTCCCCTTAACCCTGACAAAAATAGTCTCGGGAGGGAGCAGCGTCGGAAGGTGTAGCCGACCGGCCAAAGGATGCAGAAGACACGCAGATGAAATCCGTCGGCAGCAAGAGCGCCGTACCGTTACACCACTGTGTTTTCTTTTATCTCTTAATTTCAAGCTCTCCTATCGCTGTCCGCATTTATTTTTAGACCAAAGTTACATTACAAGAAATATTATGTTCATTTTAGTAGACCATAATCGTGGCAAACAATATCGATCTTTTCTTTTTTTTTAAGCAAGATAGAACAAGGGGGTGTGTCATCTATCTATACGTGCGCCAAACGCACCCCGCCACTCGAATCGGTTGTCTGTGTCGCCATCCGGCGTTGACTCTGGCAAGTTTTTTGGCCCTATTTTTTTACAGAAAGGGAGCTACGCTTTGTAGTTCGAGAAGGTAAAACCCACCTGTGAAATACACCTTTGACAAAACGTTTAGATTGCTACGTGCAGGCGCCGGTTTTTACGGTCCATTTTAGATCGAGCCTCGGCATTTCAAACACCCTATATATTCGCGGCTTGCGGGCACGAAAAAAGCAATAAAAGAGCATCTGAAGCATTTCACCAAATGACTGCTGGAACATAAATGACTTAAACGTTTAACTTACATATCGGTTACACAACCCCGACACAAAACCAAGCCTTCGAAAAATTGTGGAAGAAGCTGGTCGGATTTATTCCTTACATGAATCCGCGGAATACATCAAATCCTATTTCAAACAGATATAAACGGGCTTTCTGTTTCTGTTCAGCAAGGGCTAGACTTCAGAACAAGTCGTGCAAACTAATTACATCAAAACGCAAACGGCCGTCTACAAACGCAACAAGCGCATGAGCATATCACAAAAAAAACAAAAAAAAACGTACGTTTTGCTTTGTTGTTTGAGTACATCCCTGTAGTTCGAGCCGGGCTCGAGCCTTCTCGTTCACAGCCTTTCAAAAAACAGCCCGAGCACCTCTCCAACCACGAAAACACGTGCCCAGAGTTCTCATGCCCGCGATCCTCACTTGCAGAGGGTATCCTCGTGCGCGCGTGCCACATCTCACAGGTGTTCAGAGAAGTCGGGCACTGCCGATCGAGTCTTCCAAAGTAGCCATGGAAGACTATTCGAAGCTCTGCACAGACCTTGCGGCTCTCGAAGAGTTGATACGAAGCGAAGAACGCGACCGCGGTGGCTTATCCTCGTCTTACGCCATGGTGTGCCAGCCAGTGTTCCCAGGTACGTGTAAAGCACCGACGAGGATTGTAATTTGCCGGCGCTAAAAATTCCGTTGGGTGACATGTCACAGATCTGGCTGTCGAAAACGCTAGCGTGTGACTTAAAATGTTTCGATGAAAGGATGTCGCTCCGCGAAACAACGGAATATGTTCGTTGTTTCTCGACGAGTCCGATGGTGTCACTGCCGAAGAAGGCTGCGCCCAGCAAGAACACAGTTTGTAGCGGTGCGCAACGAGTTTTTGGTTCGAACGCCCTTCAGCCCCAGGCTGCTATCCTGGAAGGTGGACAGCAGGTTTGCGGCTTGTTGTGGTTCTTACGGAGATGATCATTGATGGTGTGCAGGCGCTTAGGCACGAGCTTCCTCTCGTTGCCATCCCTTCTTGCACACCATCCTTGCAAAGCGCCGTAAGGTTCCATAAGTCGCCATAGACGGGCCGCCATTTTTGAATATACTACGGGACAAGGTGATACGATCGAACGTTTTCGGTGAGTTTCTGTTGCACGAACGGCAAGCGGTTCCAAGGCACATCGTTTTTGTTTGTTTTTTACACTATATTTTTGGGCAGAAGTTTATTTTGGTTTTTTGACACCGTAGATTATGGCCCTCATAAAATGAGGAATCGGTAAGTGTGACTACATGTGTGACACGGGACGCGACACACACACCATTGCGAGCGTGCATCACACCGGCTACTTCTGGCTGCTATGTCTCCAGCGTCCGTCTTTGTGGCGCGTGCTTGGTGACATTCTAAAGCAGCCATGTTGCGCGTGCCGGACCATGAACGATGAAATGGAGCACTCGCGCCAAAATGCACGCTACAAGGACGCTCCTGGGATCGTAACACCGAGACCCGTTTTGACTGGTATAGACTCCGCGCGATAATAGACCTATTGGTATATTACCCTAGCATCAAATAGAATGCAGGGATTGATGTTCCACGCGCCAGACGCGCACATTTTCCCCGTATAAAAGATTCGAAGTAAATAACCAAAATAAAGCGTTGACGAACGCGCGTGCAAGATGCATTTTAGGCATTTGCTTTAGTAAAGTCACTACTGTTGAAGCCAGCACGTGTGGCGCGTGGAAGACCAATCCCTGCATCCTCCTTGGTGCCTGAGTAATGTAACAATAGTTCTATTGAGTTTTAGCATAGCGTTAGCGCAGTAATACCGGGAGTGCAAGCACTGTAACTTTGAAAACCGTTGCCTTGCCCGCGATAGCCTGACGCTATACGCTAAAACCCTTCAATGTTCGCGGTCCCGCTGCTAATGCATCCTACAAAAAACAGTCTGCAGACATTATCTGAGTGCAGCGAACCCCTGTCTTCTGTACGATATCGAGTAATGTGACTACGGGTTTACGGAGCCTTGCAGTGTCGCCAGCGTCAGCCAAATTGGCAGTCGTCGTAGCAGTGCGCGGGACTGCAGAGCGTATGCTGACGGCGAGCTTCCGCTGTTCTTTAGCAACGGGCATTCGGCACCATCGGGATTGCCAGTCTTAGCAACATATTAATGTGACCTCGTTTACGAGCGTCCACTCAAACATCGCCCTCAAATATGGCGTCTGGTAATTACCTTTGATTAGAGGCGAGATGTTTCGGTGGCGCCCTCGTTCGGTTACCTTTCATGACGTCATTACCTTGTGAACAACAAGCTCGATTGTGTTTGCAATGAGCATTCTGGAAACCTAAAATCATAGAAGTCTCAAAGCAACACTGCCACCACCACCAAAAGTGAAGTTCTTACATTCCTCTTATTTCCGTCGATGAGACAACCTTTGCTGACGTCATAGTCAGCATTCGGTCAATTGTGGTGGGCCGACCACAGCGACACTTTCGATCGCTCACATCGCCAATAGAGGTAGATTATCCTGTAGACCGGCAGTCGGCAACCGGCGGCCTGCGAGGCCATATCACACGGCCCCCGCACGCCAACAAAAATTACGAACCCCCCCCTTTCCCCAAGAAAAAAGAAAAAGAAACGCACGCTCCAGGACACGATGTACGTTTGGTTGAGAGCCCAGTATAATCGGACGTATTAACCCTGAACAAAATCCAGAGATTTGCCAGATAGTATTTGCTGATCAGGTGGTCCCCAATCAAAAAATAAGCGAAGAGAGTGCATTTGCAGCGAACGACTTTGTTAAGTTTTCCGCTGATCCCCCTGAATTAAAGCTTTCAGATTTACAAAATCTCGGAGTGGCCTTCCTTGAAGGCTTGAAGCACAACCCATGCATCGAAGCTTGGGTTGTGCTGGGCGATGGTCCAACACCTCGGAGTAGGACGCACACCCTCGCAGCGCTCTACTCCTCCAACCCGCAGTTTTATCAATTTCAAGAGGCCTCCAGGAGACGCAGCATGTATACCGACGGCCACGCGCTCCGCTGTTCGCATTTCATTTGAACCCGACAGTACATCGCGCACTGCAAGCTCTAGGGAACCTGCGGTTATAAGTTCAACATTGATAAAGTCACTTTAAACATGGAGACCCACCGCCGCCTGGTAGAAGGGGGTGTAGACTCGGCCCTTGGCCAGAGGCTGCCCAAAACGCCTGTGACAAGCGTATGACGTGAAGGTCCCAAAAAATAAAGAGCGAGGAAACGCACAGGGCGCTCTATGTTCTCTAGCACCCCCAAGATGGTGCGAAGAGCCAACAGACAGGACATGATGTCAATACACGACATACCTGTGCCACCAAGCGACGTAGGTAAACGAAGGGCTGACCTTGTAACAAGTTCGATGCCCTTCCTAAAAAAAAAAAAAAAGAATTTAGGAAAAACATTTATATTATTTTTATTTGACCGCCAGAATCTCGAACATCGAAATTTTCTTTTCTTTCTTAGTTTGGTGCATGGAGGCTTCAGAAAATCATTTTCAAAGTACCGCTGAAGGCCCTCCATCCTGGAGCATGACGTCATATTAGGAGTTTTCGGAATCTCCGCGCTCGCTCATCTTCAGCGCCTGTCAAAGCTATGCACGCGCACTATTGCTATTTTCAAAAAAATTGCAGTCGCTTAGCTCCGCTATGCCAGGATATACGTAGCGTAAGCTTAGGTTCAGCTGGTTATGCTTAGCTTTCCTGGTTGTCTGGGATTCGCTTGATTATCGTGCTTACTGCTGCTTCAATGACACACACACGGTATACGCATTATGTGACTACTTCGGTATCCGATGAATTAAGCTTCTCCGCTCTTATTCCGGAGGAGGCGCCGTGTAACCGAGCTTTCGGTTGCACGTCAGGTGGTCCAAATTAATCCTCAGTCCTCCGCTGGGGCATGCCAGATGCCCGTCGTTGGTTTGGCCAGCTGTGCGCCGTGTTGTTATGTATCAAGCAACCAAGCTGCCGCCCAGAACAACCGGACAGCGCGAGCCATGATCTCGAGCGGGCGCACGCGCCCGGCGCGTGCATCGGGGACTGACCTAAGCGCCATACCAGTCCTGCCCAGAGGCCACTATACTTCGCTTTCAGCTTGTGTCCAGACGCAGCCGATGCCACAAGCACGAGCGTGTGACCCTGGAGACAGTGCCTGTACTGCACGAGCGCGCGTGCTTGGCAGGGACGCTGGAAGCCCGGAGCTCGCGCTTGTAGCATCGGCTGCGTCTGGACCCAAGCTGAAACGAAGTATAGTCCTGCCCATTCCGTCACTGCTCTTCGCGCGTGCTCAGCACGGCTCTCCAGGAGCCACGCGAAACTGCTCAACCTCGGGCAGAGTAGCTTTACGCTACAAAAGTCGGAAAGAGACGTCACGACTGGTGTCAGTGCGAGGGAATATACCTGGCAAGCGCGCACTGCCCACACGAGCAACACGCGCTTGGCAGCCGAAAGATCCTATGTATGACGTCGCGACTAGTCGCGACTGGTCGGAGGTTTTTCGTGTTTTCCCACAAAGCTGAAACACTTCTGACCAAAAAACGAGTTGAGGTGAATTCTGGCGTATTTTTATCCCGTGAATCTGAATATCACGTTCGTTTACCCCGAAGATGTAACTAGAGCCTGAAAAATACTGAAAAACCTCTGACAAGTCGTAACGATCATATACTAGAATCTTTGGGCATAGCCTCCTCTATACCGACAAAGCCTGGCATATCGCCACGAGAAGCGGCCGCCGAAATTGAAAAGGTAGAAGAACTTGAAGAGCGGCAGACAACGGATGAGAGGAGAGCCACGTGACGAGCGCCCCGCTGCGGCTGAGACGCCGAAACACATTTCTCCCGAGCACTGATCTTTAGCTACTCTGTTTCACCCTGTGTCGTGACTCGCAGGAAAGCGCTACAAGCGCGAGCTCCTTGCTCTAGGGCCCATCTCGATGGCACGGAAGCTCTCGTGCACCAAGGGCAGCTGGCACAACGCTATGATGAGTACGCGACTTCTAGCCTCCGCTGCGGTACGAACATAAGGTGAAAAGGAGTATAGTGGAGATCAGTGCTCCCGAGCGATGGAATATCCGCTCGTGCTCCCTGCGTTCCTCGCGCTACCGCTTCTTTTTTCGTCGGGTCTGAACACGGCCGGACTGGAAGCGCGCGCTCTTTCTCTTTTACGGCCTTTGCAATAGACCTATCACACGTCTTACCCAAGCATCAAGGTGAATGCAGGGATTGGTGTTCCACGCGCCGCACGTGCTGGCCTCAGCAGTAGTAACTTTTCCAAAGCAAAAACCTAAAACAAATGGCATCTTGCACGCAGCGTTCGTCAATGCTTCTTTTGGTTATTTACTTCGAATCTTTTATACAGGAAAGGCGTGCGCGTGTGGCACGTGGAACACCAATCCCTGCATTCTCCTTGATGCTTGGGTAAGACAGCAAATGGTCTATTGGGGCAATCGCGCACCTCCCGCCGCAATTCTCGAGGGTGCGCTGCCACCTCACGCCTGGGCTACCCTATGCCGTTTGCACAGAGCGCGTCTGACAGTGTATACCTCAGCGCTGTCGCAACTTGCGGCCGAGATTTTTATAGCCTTTGACACCTGATCCTTACGTTTAGACCCTCAGCTATAGTATCTAATCAGCTTCTGATGAGCCCAAATCGGTGGATATTTGACGCACATCTTCGAGAGATTCGGGAGTAAAAAGTAGTAAGTAGAGACAGCGAATGCAATTGCGGAAAACCTATACTCGTCTTTACCTTTAGGACTTCTGTTGGACCCCTTCTAAGTGGAGGAACTTTAAATGATAAATAATTCGTACACTCTCGTGAAACGTAAGCAGGCCCAATCTATCTATTGCCGTGGTCTTCATCATCATTTCATAGGCCACACATGAAGTCACTCAGCTGCTCTAGACGGGGGTGTACTAGTCTGTACAATTTTTGCGCAGTGCATATTACAGCCTAAAGTGCTTCCTCGAGGGCTTGTGCACATATCCAGCTGATTTTTCGCTTCTGTCCGTTACCGTTTTCGCATGGTTAATCAGAAGTATTCTGAGGAGCCTGTTGCAAATTAAACCAGCCAAGCGCTTTGAGTGACTGTTGTCAATGCCCTCTGGGCAACTTAGGATTGGCCGGTCTTCAAGATAGGGTGCAATGAGTAGTTGCAGAATTTCGTGCACATTTGTACGCGGAAGGCCTTGCAATAAGACGAACAGAGGATCACTTCTGTTACTCGTAGTCAACAGCATAACACAGGTGTCGCACCCAAACTCACTAATGAGTTTCACCAGATAGCCACCGACGTACACCAGAACAGAGTATGTCACGGATGGAGATGGAGCGCAAGGCTCTTTTAGTTTTTTCAAGTCAGTGGTAACCGAGTCGGGCACAGCCGCTGCCAACTGCTCAGAATCAGTGTCTGACATCTGTATTTGCTTAGAGGGGCCTTTTCTTTGACAATGTGATCAAGGGCTGCTGTGACAGCCCTTGCATTAAGCATGTCATTCCCTCCACACATGGACCGTAGTCTTCCAAAGACTGCTTCAACTGGGTCACTGTTGACTCTGCTTTACGCTTGGTTGGTTTTCGATGATTAACGGTTCACGATATGTTGGTTCTCTGCAAGGCTTTTTCGCACTTGGCGCCATGTAAACCGAATAGTGCATGGTCGAAGATGGTCGGCACAGCACCTGGAAGCAGTTTCCTAATGCGGCATCCAACCACATAGTCAGATTGAAGGAAATGTCTACTGCACACCACGGTCGATGCCGATTTGTCATTAATAACGAGGTTCTTTCTTGAAATATTTTTTGCCACTTCGCGGATAGGTTTTCATCACTAGGAAATTGATGAAAGGAAACCCCAGGTGTCTTACCCTGCTTCGACTGAGAGAATGGAACGCAGCAGCAGACCATGACCGCGCTTTCCGAACAACGGCGTGCGAGGGGTCAGACAAGTACAGAGGTCCCGTCCATGTCACAGGGGAACGCAGCTTGCTGACGACACTGGCTGTCGGTAGAGCGACTAAAATCGGAGCGAAGTTCAATAACCCGTTGCCAAAACAACAACCTACGAAGCTCGAACACCAGCGCAAAGCAGCTCGAAGGGACTCTCCGAGTGGGGTGAAGTGGGGTGAGGTGGTTGCGCCCCTGGCGGCAAGCAAGTGAACTACATACGGAGAAAAAATGCCATTAGGGAGTTTTAGTAGATCGTTCCGATGCCTATACGATACCCCCGATAACGATACGATGCATGCGCAAAGGCGGCGGCGGAGTATCGGGTATAGTTATCGGAGTCATCGGAACGATCTACTAAAACTCTCTATTGACTCCCGGGCGATTGCAAAGGCCGTGAGAAGAGAAAGAGATTGCGCGCTTCCAGTCCGGCCGTGGTTTGAAAACCACGTTTCGTGTCCTCGCCACTACAAAAGCTGTGCGCTGACGTCCAGGTTTCCCTTGAGTTCCTGTATAGGCTCCCTACGGGAGCCAGAGTTGCGCGTTCATGCATGGCATGTGGATCCAGCTCCTCACGTGACTGAATTCGGCGAATAGCAGCGCCGCGCGTTCGAGGCGCGCGGCGCGCTCAAAAGCAGGGGAACGTTCGGCGGGGCGCGCGCAACGTCTACTTGCCTGCGCGGCACTTGATCCGGCTCATCACGTGAACGCACAACTCTGGCTCCCGTAGGGAGCCTATACAGGAACTCTAGGTTTCCCTAGAGTGCCTTCATACACAATTAAAATTAACTGTTGGGCTATACTTCGTTTCAGCTTGGGTCCAGACGCAGCCAATGCTACGAGTGCGAGCATGGGGCCTTGAACAGTGCTTGCACTGCACGAGCGCGCGTGCTTGGCAGGGACGCTGAAAGCGCGGCGCTCGCGCTTGTAGCATCGGCTGCGTCTGGACCCAAGCTGAAACGAAGTATAGTTGGTTAAACATCTTAAATACAAAAGCTCTTTTGCTTGAGTAGTGACATCTCAGCCATTTTTCCGCCCAGTCGTTTTTTGTTTTTTTTATGCATTTTGAAGTGCGCGCAATCCGGTGTCACTCAGCTCGAGCGAGTAGCTTTGGCTAATGCATAGACGCCATTTTACCGCCCAAGTCACGCACCAAGTGCGCGAGAGCGTCACGCGCTAGCACATCCAGGGCAACAATCGATATCTTCACCCTGAGATAGACAGACATGTAGGCACCCTAGGTTTCCCAAGAAATGCTTTGTGCTCCCAGATCCTCGCGCTCAAAATTTGCGACCGGGCACTCTATGGCTCCGTCTAGAACCACTAAATGAGCTGCGCTTAGAGTATCGGCACTCCGTTCCCCGACATTGTTGAGGCCGGAAAAGCGTTTCCTGCGATTTCTGATAAAGCTTCAGATACCTGGCACCCATGATTTTAAGCCACAATATGGCCAAGTGTCGTTACTCTGAAGCGTAGCTTATTTAGTGACATATATCTCAGTCGTCAAACTGCCCAAGTGCGTGTCGCTCCTGTGGGCAGCGGACTCTCCAGCCAGGACGTTCGCTGCTTATCAAACAATGTTGCCAAGCGTCTCATGCCGAAGCATACACCACTGAGCGCAAGAATACATTAAAAATATATATATTTATAAAACATGCAGGTGTTCTCTTCGACTGCAAAAAAGCACAAACAATTAAATAAAATACGTAAACCAGCAACAAATCGAAAAATTATAAAAATATCTGGAGTCTCAAAGCTTTCATCAGAAAGCGCCAGAAGCCGCATGGCCATTGCATCAACGATGGCTGCGCTCGCGGCAGCTCTGGCTTCCACGACGTGCTGGAACAGAGGCTGCGATCGTTAAAAAGTCAGAGCTCTGCAACCCTTGAACATGACCCGTCCTACAATATTTGATGCTACGAATCTGTGTGGATACCTCCTCCTGCGTTCCGAAACAGTATGTCGCTAATCCTGGCCGTCGGCGACACAGCTGACGCCGCCATCTTGTCATCACGCACCCCAGTGACGTGCCCCTGGCGCACCCCAGCATGGCGGAAACGTTAGGTGGCGCCAGCATCGCCCAAAATGGCGGCGCACAGGAGCCCTTCTTGCAAACGTGTGTAGGGAGTATTCACTGGCGGCCATATCTGTGTGCGCGAATTCTGAGCGCGTGGTGATGGCGAGTTCCCAGTTCTTTTGCAACGTGCATTCCGCACCATCGAGAGTGCCGGTCTTAGCAGCCTATTGATGTGAGCTCGTTCTGAGCATGCGCTTTAAACGGCACCCACAAATATGGCGTCAAGTGAAAACTTCCTATATTCCCCCGCAATGACACCAGTCGTGACGTCTCTTTCTGACGCTTTTTCAAAAATAGCAAGCCTGAGTGCGCGTGCATAGCTTTGAGAGGCGCTGAATATGCGCGAGGGCGGAGATTCCTGAAGAGCTAACTCGCGTAGGCAAAATTTGTTTTCAGTTCCTTAAAGTTAAGCTAAACAGTGTTGGGCAGTATCGAGTTACAAATGTATCGTGATAGTATGTTAGAGATACTTTCGAGTATTTGTACCGAGATACAATTTGAAAAAATGGATTTGTATCTCAGCGAAACACATTGACAATGTATCACTTGTATCGCGATCCTTTGCCAAACTTAGGTATCTGGTTACACTTGTTGCCCTTTTTAAGATAAATTTAAAAGTTAAAAAATCTGTCTGGTGCAAGTTGCTTCGGAATTTATGATATGAACCCGCCCTATAACATATCTCATCTGAGTCACCAACATTAAAAACGAATCTGTTTTTTAACGAAGGTTACTCATAAAGTCCTCCACTCTTTCCAATTTAGCAGAGTGAACGCCGTAAAGGAGTTGAGTGGAGAAAAAGTATCTGTCCTGCTGTCCAATCTCCCCACACTATGGGTGACTCAGACGCATATAAGACGACAATTTGAGATGCGCCCTCGCGGCAAAACAGGGTTCATTTCGGCAAGACGCCTTTCGTCAAGCATGGTATACGCAGTCTTGACCGTCCCTGTAACTATGTTGTTCAACGGGAGTGATATGTTTTTCTAGCGGCATTAATGAAAAATAAGGAGTTTGAGGCAAGGGGTAGTGCATAAAATGGCACAAAAAGAGGAGCACAAGCATAAATTATCATTCGCAGACGCCACGAACCACACACTCCCCACGTAGCACCATTAGGGAACAAATGTATTTCTACAAGTATGCCTGTATCTGTATTTCGGAACACCTTATCGCCGTTTTGCAGAAGTATCTCAGGGATATCCCGTTGCATAAAAGGCAAATGTGTCTCAGTATTTGTATCTTGGGCCTTAAAACATATGCATCTCAGTATTTGTATACACAAATACTTACTTTTTTCGAGTATACCTCTGCCCAGCCCTGAAGCTGAAACCCTTCTTGAAAGAAACGAGTTAGAGGTGAATTCTCACGCATTTTCAACCCGTGAATCTCAATATCACGTTCGTTTTGCACCAAGATGTAACTAAACGCGAGAAAACGCGAAAAACCTCCGACCAGCCGTGACGCCATACTATAGGATCTTTGGACCGCCAAGCGACACGCGCTTGGCGGCCCAAAGATCCTAGTATGACGTCGTGTCGCTTAGCTCTTTCTGACCTTTCTGAAAATAGCGAGAGTGCAAGTGGATAGCTTTAACAAGCGCTGACGATGCGCGAGAGCTTAGATTCCGAAAACCACAAGTGTGACGTCACGCCCCGGGAAGGACGGGCCTCAGCGGTACTTTAAAAATTAATTTTTGCAGCCTCCGTGCACCAAATTGTAAAAATAATCTCGATATTCGTGATCCAGCAGGCCAAATGAACACAATTTAGGTGTTTTTCCTCAAATAAAGAACCGTTTCAGTTTCCCTTTAATGCAGACGTGTCAGGAACAAAGTCCAAACACGGCCCCTTTAACGACGAACGGTGTAAGCAATGACGGACAGGCAATGGCACTCACTTTTTGAAAAGGGTGAGGATTTGGAGCGATCCAAATGCACTCCATACTCGCGCCTTTAGTGCGGTAGATCCGAGCGCGTGCTTGCACGCCCAAGAAGGTATCGACAAAAGAGCGCTCCAAAGCCGTTTTAAATCCAGACCGATCCCACCAGCCAGCTTGACTACGCCACCACTGCTGCGATGCATGGAGGGAACTTTAGTCTTTCTGCACGTGCGACAACCTCGCTGGAGCTCTGCGCGTGTAGAGCACGAGACGGCCCGAGCCATCTCGTGTACTGCCTTCTGGCTACTGTGAACTAAAGTTATAGCGGCGTTACGCATGCACCGAAAGTTCTGCGAGATCGGTTTCTGCACGAGCGACAACCTCGCTGGTACTTTGCTTGTGCAGAACACGCGATGGCATGAGTCACCCCGTGCCAGTGTCTCGTGCACTCCGCCGCCTGCCTCGTGTGCACTAGAGTTAAAGCGGCGTCAAGCATGCGCCAAACACCTGGTGAGATCGACCTATCGGTCTTTTTTTATGTTTTTGCAAAGAACACACGTTCTGGCGTCTCTTGATGGCTCAAAAGCTGCTTGTGCGAGCGAGCGGTTTGGTCTAGCGTTTCATTTCCAAGTGCCCTCGTAACGCGCTTACGCCAGTGACTTTGTCAGTAGCTTCGACCGTAGCAATGGGGCTACTTGCAATCATTTCAGAGGAAGCTGCTGATCCCCCATCTTGTGAGAGATCCCACGTAAGTCAATTTTCATTCTTACGCTTGGCTTGCCATTTGTTTCAAGACGGAGCAAACCACGCGTTTAGCTGTCGAAAACCCAGTCCAGTGAAGAATGCAGGGGGAGGGGATTCGAGCTGAGAACAATGAAATGCCGTCTATGGCTTTGCACGGTTACACGGGAACGTTGGAGGCAGGTCATCACAGAAGCCAAAATAGCGAATAAACCGAAGGCATTTTCACCACCCGCTTGAGCGCATTCAAAGCACTCGATGAACTCCCCTTTGGAAGCACGGGCAACTCTGCTTCGTTTCACGGTATGTCGTAGCCCTTCCAACGCCTCGAAGATAAACGTATGCATACAGACTAAAGGTGCAAAATACACCGCGCTCTCTCGGCACTTGACTGGATGTGGTCGGCGGTTAAAGGAGTCATGAAACGCTTTTCCAACCTTTTCCTGTTTAGCTTTCCTCCTCAGTTCATAAATCGCGCATTCTAACAAACAGTTCAAGAAGACGGAAAGGGGGAGTCCCCTTTTGCTCGGACTCTCGTTTGTGTAGCCGGACACAGCCATTCTCCCCAAGAAGATTAGCTCGTCGCTCAAAATGCAGATAAAGGTTGCTTTCCCCACCCCGTTCACCCCGAAGCTGACAGTGCTGTGGAAGCTACGTGCTCGTTGAGCCAGCCACACCTTTGCCACGCGATCACGCTCTCTCGCGCATAACCACGCGCAGAGAATGAGGTCAGGTGACGAAAGGGAGGTGGCTGATTGGTCCGGCAAGCGCGTAGCTTCCACCACAATGTCGGCTTAGGGGTGAAGGGAATAAGTGAGATCCGGTGTCGTGTGACGCGCGTTCGGGCCCGGTGACGCGCTGCGGGGACCGCGGATGTATCAGTGAAAAGGCCGAGAGCTTACAAAGCGAAGGAGGTACGAAATAGTCCGCTGTGTTTTCAAATTTTTGTAAAGCCTTTGACTTTCTGCCTTTTAGAGCGCAGCTCTTAGGCGCCGTTTCCGGCTTGAGCGGCGTCGCCGTCGGCGTCGCCGTCGGCGTCGGCGTCGGCCGCTAACCGCGCGGTGCATGATGGGTAATTTTCCCCGCTAAATTTAGCGGAAAATTTCCCCGCTAAATCTAGCGGAAAATTTTCTCCGCTAAATCTAGCGGAAAATTTTATCCGCTAAATCTAGCGGAAAATTTTCCCGCTAAATCTAGCGGAAAATTTTCCCGCTAAATCTAGCGGAAAATTTTCCCGCTAAATCTAGCGGAAAATTTTCTCCGCTAAATCTAGCGGAAAATTTTCCCGCTAAATCTGGCGGAAAAGTTTTCCCCGCTCAAATCTGGCGAAGAAAATTTTCTCCGCTAAATCTAGCGGAAAATTTTCCCGCTAAATCTACCGGAAAATTTTCTCCGCTACATCTGGCGGAAAATTTTCCCCGCTAGAACTCCGCGGAAAATTTTCCCCGCTGGATTTAGCGGGAAACTCCCCCCTCTCGAGCCCCCCCCCCGCCCTCCCCGTACGCCTTCCCGTGCTCCTCAAGAGCTGCGCTCTAATTCGGCGTTACAGGGAGTTGCTAAACGGCTTTCATTTTTTTCTTTTGGCCCACTGAACGATGTGCATAGTAACATCGCAATATAAGTTGATTTATTCCGGCCCAAAAATTCGTTTCATGGGCCGCTTAAGCGCGCGCAGAAAGATGGTGAACGCCTTGACGTTCCGACTTCGGCGCTGCTTGATGGACCTCTCGGCCCGTAACGTCGCCTGCGCTATTAACGTGAAAAAGAAGTGCATAGTATAGCAGCAGCGGTGTGACACCGATATACAAGATGCTTGTTGTTGTTGTTTTTGGGGGAAAGAGGAAGCGGGGATACATACCTGTTTAAAAAAGAAATCCGCGACAGGTATACACTAATGCGGTCTGTGCAGGTAATTTAAGTCCGATTCCCATGGTGCGACTTTGCTGGCGAATTCGCAGCTGCGACGTCGGAACGCCGAGCTGTGGTTGGAATGATTAGTGGGTAGACCTAAAGCTAGCTGCCTTTGTCTCCATCCACTCGTCGAACGCATCCGAATGCGAGAGCCAAACGCCGGAGTTCAAACGAGAAAACGCAAAATCACATAAATGTGGCAGGAACGAGGGAGTGAAATTAATCTAAATGCCATCGCAATGTAACGGATACTAACAACCCATAACGCTACACCACAAGTGGAAACACGATTAAAAACTATCCAGGGTACAATCGGACCATAAGCTCTGTGTGGCTTATTTGCTGTGGAAATCAAATCCCTGAAGTATCCGAAATTATGTCTGGTCCTTGCAGACTACTGAGGATGACCAAAGCGACGAGGAGGCTCCAGATCCATTAAGAGACCACAGATCGTACGCCGCAAATCCTGAAAGCTGTCCCACTCAAAACGAAAGATCTGCGCAAGGAGCGATTAATCCTGAAACTAAAGAAAGTGCAGCAGAGAACAAACCACTTCTTACGAGCCTCAAAAGCTGCCACAACCTGAACGAGGAATACCAGCATATGCTGCTTGAGGCCATTGAGCAACTGCAGATTCTACTCCGAAGCAACAAAGACAACAAGGTAACACGGGTGTGCCAAACTATGTATCCTTATATGAAATCAAGAAGTGAATCCTACTCTTCGCACTCCGATGATGACCAATAGTAACACAAAAGAAACCTAAATGAGTTCGCACAGTCAAAAGTATGGCAATTTCAGTATAAGACCTGCCTCATGGTATGTATCCTACTGAACCTAACGTCATATGCCAGGAAGTGCCACTCGCTTCATGTCACGCGGTCACTGGCGCTTAAACATGAAAAACGAGTAATATTACATGTCAGCGTCAATGCTTGGAAACAGCTTAGGAAATAGTTAGCTGAAGGTGAGGTTTTACTCCGCGGAAATATTGCCGGCGACTTCTAAGTATTTCAGCTGAAGTGAATACGAACGCTACTGCGAAGAACTGCAATTCAACAAATAACTGATATGTTACAGAAATTGCTGGAGAACGCCGTGTCGCCAACCATATCCGGCCAGCTGCATGTGGGGTCTCGCTGGTACACAAGGTCACTTGTTGTTTTTATGAATCCTTACTTCAAGGACATTCATGGAATGGTGTGTAGCTCTTTATCTACAACCTTTCTGAGACCAGTTAAGGCAGCACTCTAGTATGTCAATGTGTGGCTACATAACAATAAAGTAGTGATCTTGTATCTCATGCTCAAATCCACCTCTTAACATAATTAACAATCCAGGAATCAAGTGCATGACCATTAGAAGCAACTTTCTATTAATGCTGCTTTTGAAACGGTTTCTGGTATCTACAATTCTAGTCACCAGAACAATGCTACATGTCTTGGACTCTGATTCCAGCACAAACACCGAGGAGCGTTAATGACATACAGAATAGGTTGATGCTACCCAATCCCGCATGTTCGAATGTGGGAATGCCTGGTCCCACTACCTACGAGTCACAGACTGATAGATATTGAAGCATCTTCTGCTTGCAAATCGTTTATTTCGAGAATGGGACATCTGGTTTTCTCTGCTGCTTTACTTCTAACTGCCACACAAGAATCGCGTGGTGGCCTTACTGTCTTCTTTGTCACTGTATTGTCCTCGTTAGAATGTCAAACAAGACTGCAGGAAACTCAGTAGGCCTGTTAATGAAGTAACTTTAGCCCATATCGAAATTTCGCAGATATGAGAAGAGTTAATAAACACAGAAAGAAAATGACCAGAGTATACAATCCACCCAATCAGTACTAATGCCTACACAAAGGATGTGAAACAGGTTCTGATGACGATGCTTTGCTTCTGTATATGAAAAAGTGCACATGGCATGCTTCAGAAGCCAGGCAGGTGCACATAAGTAATGTGAAATTTTATTTTGAACATGATGAACCGTAATACAGGCAGTTCCATCTGGGCTGGGTCAACAAGTATCACACTTATGCCCAGTCCTCATAAAATATGTTTTTTTTGTGTGTGTTTGCCAGCTGACAATTTTAAAACTATTCAAACTTGAATTAGGCATCAGAACCAAGGTTCAAAGCAAAAACATACAAAACATAGGTTCAAACCAAAAAAGAAAGCTCCCATTAATCCCAAATCAATACTGCTCTGTGTAACAAAGCAGTTACCTATTAATATTTGTCATTCAGAATGTTTCAATCAAATAAAACCATATTCTTAAATAAAATCTGATATGACCTTGCTATATTGTGCTACAGCTAAATGCGTTCCTGTTTCTTCTTTCATATCCTTTTTGACACACATCCTTTAGTTATTGTATCCTATAATAGACACCACATAAAACATTTTGAAGTGCCTTTAGCTTTTTAAATGATAACTAGCTATTACTAAGCCATTGTTTTCAAAATAATACCTAGACTCAATGTATACACTCCAATAACAAGCAATTATATGAAAATATTAATTAGACCTAGTTTCCTCAATATTAGTAAATCTCATTAGTTCAGCATTAAACATACACAAGACAGCTCCCACAATGAAGTGAATTTCTTATAAAGAAAAAAGGATCTTATTACCACTAAAGCTATCCTAAACTTTCTTTGTATTTCTCAAAACCTCCGACTAGTTTTTTTATTTTTTGGCATGTTTAATGAGTAATACCTGTGGTAATACTCTGGCCAGTATTCAAGTATACTAGTCAGTAGTATATATGAAAGTAACGCTCATGTTCAAGTGTGTTTTCTCTGTATACAGAGAGCTCCCGCAAATGAAGACGAGATGAAAAAGAAAGATCTGCATGAGCAAGACCCATACCTCAAGATTCCTAAAACATGTATGTAGTGTCTGACTGGTTAAACAAATACCTTCAGAAATTAAAAAAAAAAACTCTGATTTAACTTAGTGTAATCAATGTACCCACTCTAGGGCATGCCAAAGAAACAAACTTGCTCCGCAACTCCGTGAAGCTGAATCTTATTAAAATGATTATGGAACCACTTACTACTAGGTAAGTGCCAATAACCTCTTATTTGTAGAGCATTGTACATCTATTCATTAGACTCATCACTTTGTTGTACTCCTTCTGATTCTTCCATTCTTGTGATTCGGGCAGGAACTTTTATGACCTTCGGAGTTTCATGTATCTTCTATCTTACATAGTACCTAGTTGATCTGTTTGCAGTGGATATGTTCACTGTAGGAAAATTAAGTTATGTCATAAAGATAATGCAGCAGTGAAAATGACATTATAAGCCTAGGAGAGCCTCTTAGAGTACCAATTTCCTTTCACATTGTTTGTAGACACAATTCTGAATATTTGTGATTTTAAGTTTTGCATTCTGACTACTAAACACAACATTTATTTGATAGAAGACATGGGTAATACAGAATGGATCGTAGTGTCTTTCCAACTACTACGTACATATTACAAGCTTGAATACACTAGTTTGGCAATGGGTACCAAAAAAAACTAACCTTTACTCGTGTTCTTAAAATGTTGACTTTGTATGAAAGTTAACTTTAAATTTTAGACTTTACCAAGGTGCATCATTCATAACTGAGAGGCCCAAAGCAAAAATTAAGTACCTGGGCTTATATAGACCATTCCATTTAGCGCTCTCTGGGCGGCACCATTTTGTTCGACAGCAGCGCCCTCTCCATACATCCGGGAAATTCAGCGGGTTCGGCGGGGTAAAACGAGAGAGAGGGCACGCGCCCGACTCCGCTAGCAGACGACAAACCGGGAGGTTGCCATTCTCCATCTTTGAGCTGTACCGGCGGGCTGTACGGAACATCGAACTCTCGCTCGTGGCTGCCATTGTGAAGTGGTTCGCGTTCTTAGAATAGTTATGGCTACTCCAAAATCAGCCTATAGCTCTCTGTTGTTCTATTTCGGTAAATGATCAACTAGCATATCTTTTTCCGTTACTTAAATAGCAGTTGAGTCAGCCGGCAGTACTACCCTCAACTACTGCGTGTATTGCGGCAGGAGAGCACGTTTTTATTGATTATTTCAGACTTCCACTCATGGTCGCTAAAGGCCTACACCAGTACAAACTTTGTATAGTAAAAAAGGTACAGCAACCGGATTTACTTTTCGCCGGAGAGACCGGCCAATCAGACACAGTTTTCCCTATTTTTTTTTTTATTTGCACGCAGGTAACAGCGTAATTGGACCCTGTTAGTATTTTTATCTAGCATAGTATTTATATACGATAACTGGCATACCAAAATCTGCGCATCTGCGCTTGAAATTTACAAAATGACGCGATTTTAAACAGAGTTTGCACGCCAGCCGGATGCTAGATACAGCCCACTCGGCGGAGCAGACGACATGCGGGGTGAGGGGGGAGGGCATTTTTTCTCTCTATTACCCTCTCTGCTATGACCCTAATGGAACGGTCTATAGTTGGTCCTCACCATAATGCATTTGGGATGACTCTCATTGCAATAGCTATTCTTTCATGGCATGTACCACCCTGAAATCCTTTTCCCAACCCCTTAAATAATTAGAAAGCCATATTTACTTGTTTCAGACACACTAATAAATGTCAGGATAAAATTTTTGCATACTCAATGGCCTTTGCATATAGACCTTCAATTGATCTAGAAGTATATATTTGCAAACTGTTGACAGTAAATATAAAAATAAAGCAATAATAAAATGTAAATGTCAAGTCACAGTATTAAAGCATCAGAATTATATGAAACTGTTTAAGTTGGACAGCAATTATAGAGAAATACTTCAGTTCTCAGAAAAATAAAAAAAACTGAAACCGGAATTGTTTTTACTGTATGCAAAAACCGAAAATCAGGCCACACATCCTAAAAAGACATGCATTATCTTTTCAGGTTGGAAATCCTGGAGCGGCATGCAAAAACTGACAAGGAATCTTTTAAGAAACTTCAAGATCTTAAAGCACAAATTGACAGCATCAAGTATGTTTCTATATTGACCATTACCCCAGTTTATAAGCCTTTTGTGTAATTTTCATGCTCATAAAAATTGTTTGTCTTAAAATCAACAAAAAATCAGGACTCCAGAAAATGCAACCCTCTGAAAAACTTTAGTCTGAGAGAAGCCACAACCCAAGAATCAATGAAAAAATGCACTCCAAACTTCTGCACTGGATTTATTATTTTTGTATAATTGTTTTCAGCAATTATTTTTATGTTGCTGTTCGTTACATATAAAATATAAATTGAAGTTCCTCAGAACAACAACTAGTCAAATTCCTAAAGATATGGCATAAAAAACTTTCAATCCAAACACATATGTAAAATACCGAGCTTGCACTCATGTCATAATAAGTGTCCACCCGCTATGTTTGATTCCTTCGCAAAACAAGCGAAGGACATATCAGGGGCCCACACTACAGTTCTGTGCCCCCCTTGTAAACCGAGATGCTCCCCCGTGGCAGCTGTTTCTCCATGCACGCCGGTGCATAGTGGAGAAGCTAAACGCGTGCACCAATGGACAACGGTGAAGTCTGATGCGTGCGTTTTGTGCTCCTTCTGCATATTTGCCCTCGGACCTAACAAATGCCTATCCACCAGTATTTCAAGATTGTCTCCAAATTTGGTTGGGATTTTGAGTGGCATCTTTTGGTATGAGATTACCATTCAATACCGCAAGAAATCTGGTATAGTAGAACCACCAACAAAAGCCATAAAATCTTTGCAGAAAGATGGGCGTTACAGAACTTCAGAAAATGGCGAACAGGTCTGCAGACTGGCTCATGATTTCAGCTGTTGATGTAAGTAAAACACTTTGCCAAGAAAGCCAGGCCCCTTAAAACTCATAGTAACCTCCCATTATCCATTTACAGTTCCAAGCTGAACGAAGCCCTCTCTCTTGTGAACTGATGTGGCAAAATGCACTGAGCAAGAGCACAGCTAAATGGACAAAACAAGAGGATGCACAGTTGAAAGCTATTGCAAAGGAACAAAACTGCAAAGACTGGGACACTGTTGCAGAGCGCATGGGGGTAGGATACTTTCTAATTTCATATATGTCAGATGTAATAACCTTCAAGTGTTTCATCTGAAACAGATCACCTGTACATATAAGAAGATGAATGTTACAGTATTCTTCAACACAATTCCTTTCATGCACAGGGAACACGAACAGCATTCCAGTGTGCTGAGCGGTACCACCACAAGCTAACGTCAAGGATCAAGAAAGGGTACACAATTCTTGCCATCATTGCAATGTCATTCACCACCATTCAACATTTCTGTAGTGAATTTTTAAAATTTGAACAAACTAAATGGAACACCTCCCTTCCTTATAAATGGCATGAAGCTATAACTAATGCCTGCAATAAATAAATGTTTGTCAATTTACCACATATAGTAATTTAAAATCACCATGAAAGCCATAGCCTAAAGATGGCTGCGTTAGTCACTAGAAATGTTAACTTTTCTAGTGACTAACGCAGCCATCTTTAGAAGCTATGGCTTCAAGCGGTGATTCACAATTATCATATGTATAATTGACAAACATTGATTTATTGGGTAACGATAAGTTATAGTCATTCTTTCATTTAGTAAGGAAGGAGGTGTTCACACTTAGTTTGTTCAAATTTTAAAAATTCACTACAGAAATGTTGAATGGTAGCGAGAACGACATTGCAATGATGGCAAGAATTGTGTAACCTCTTTCTTGATCCTTGACGTTGAAGAAAGGCAATTCAGTCACAGAATGTACTGAATGCTGTTCGTGTTCCTGTAAATGAAAGGAATTGTGTTAAAGGAATACTGTAACATTCATCTCTTCTGTGTAGGTTGTGGCATCTGCTCTAGATAAAGAATTTGAAGGTTATTAACTTGCAGTATATGAAATTTAGAAAGTATCCTAATTCCCATGTGTCATGAACAGTGGAACCAAATTTTTGGCAGCTTTGTCTTTTGGTACAGCTTTCAACTGTGACCCTCTTGTTTTATCCATTTTATTGTGCTCTTGTCAGTGATTTATTAACATCAGTTCACAAGAGAGAGGGCTTCGTTCAGCTTGAATCAAATGATGAAGGGAGGTTACTATGAGCTGGCATTTCATTGGCAAAGTGTTTTACTTACATCAACAGCTGAAATCATGAGCCAGTCTGGTGACCTGTTCACAAAC
>JAZHYW010050082.1:0-11442 GCA_037355805.1 Ixodes ricinus
TGCCTGCAATAAATAAATGTTTGTCAATTTACCACATACAGTAATTTAAAATCACCATGAAACCATAGCCTAAAGATGTCTTCAATGAACTGAAAATGTTTAACTTTTTTAATGAGAACAACCAACCAACTATCTGCTCTTTCCTTCCCTCAACAAAGTTTATAAAATAGACTTTAATAAAACTTTTTGTTTAAATTTTGTAGGCATTTCTCAGAGGAAGAGGACAAGAACTTGCTGACACTGATTGCACTGTGCCGGAAAGGAGACGAGATACCTTGGACACAAGGTACCCAAAAATGCATCTTTTTTAAGCATCCTAATATAGCTGCAAGGAACATAAAAAGTTAACATATATAGTAGGAACAAATACAGGACTTGTTATGCCACAAGTCCTGCAAAAGGTGATTCTTCACTAGTCAAATTATCATACTACTCAAATTTCAAGCCAAGTAGATGTTAAAGATGCAGCTCCAGTACTTTAAATGGATGAACATAAGGTGACTACACCCAATGAAATAGCAATAACCTTTAGAATCTAGAACCCTACTTGTACCAAGAAATTTCAAGGCATACTATAATAATTGTAGATACATGGGCGGTGCAATTTACAAAGGCTTAGGAAACAGAGAGTACCATAAACCTAGTACCCTAACCTGCTGATCTACTGTAATAAAAACACCAGGTTTCCTTTTTCCTATTTTTGCCAGACTAACATGAGGTTCGAAACTAATATAATAGCCTGATGAATAAAGAAATGTATGTAAAAATTATAATGAGCTACATTTCTTATTTCTTTCACGCCGGCAATTTTAACTTTTATTCTTTCCTTGCAGGAAGTACTGAGGTAAATGCTCATTATAATCAATAAATATACCTACAGTTCAGTTGTATGTCTATACTGTTACTTGCAGCTGAAACCTGTTAACACTTTTTGGCCTTCATTCAATTTTGACAGATGCCTTGTATTTCCAGGGGTTCCTCAATGATGGTGATACATCAGCTGTTTCAGTGAATGATATTTGCTTAATGCAATAAGAAAAAAACAAAATTTCAAAGATGCAGTAGACATGTGCAGCTACATTACTAAAAGTCATTGTTAAAATGGAAATGTACAGTAGCAAGCACTAGGAAACATGTATTTGTCAGATTAATTTGATTCCCTATTTTCGTTGTTGGGTGATACCTCACAGAATTGTTTTGTACGAACAAATGTCTCAAACTTGCCTATAGACAGCAAAAACGTTTGAGAATATACTAAAAGGCACATGTCTCAACCAAGTGACTCAGTATAAGATACCATGAATAGGTCTAAAACAGGGGTAGCCAAACTGCGGCTTTTCCGGGACCAAGTGCGGGGCTTGAGTCTCCCTGGTAAGTGCCTCTCCCCCCCCCCAACCCTTTCAGCAAGATCAGAATGAAATAAAGAATAAAAGGCAGCATGATTTGGCAACCTTTTGCCACTATTTCTTGTAGGTCA
Organism: Ixodes ricinus; assembly: GCA_037355805.1. Classification (NCBI taxonomy): domain Eukaryota; kingdom Metazoa; phylum Arthropoda; class Arachnida; order Ixodida; family Ixodidae; genus Ixodes; species Ixodes ricinus. The sequence goes on from JAZHYW010050082.1 coordinate 1,478, forward strand.
CAAGCTTATGTTGATATTCATATCAACGTATACTGCTGTCAGGCAGTACATTGATCCGACTATCAAAAGAAGTGTCTCGATAGTGAAGGCCAGTGGTTGTCAAATGGGGTTCACGGACCCTTTGGGGTCCGCGAAGGCATTCTAGGGGTCCACGAAGCCCTGCCTCATCAGTAAAGCCCGGCAATAAATGTTGTCTTTTTTTAGATTTAGAAGAAATGTTCCAGCTTTCGGGCGAGTTTTCTCGTGTGTATGTCAATAAGAGGAGTCTACTTCATACTAGCCTTTAGTCATATCCATTTATTAAGTCAGTCATTATTATATTTAACCTATACCTTTTTCCCCTTCACCACGAACATCCCATCACCTCCGCCGATCCACAAGGGGTCCGTGAAACATTGATGGTTGAGAACCACTAGTGTAGGCGGTGGAATTAAAGCAGCGTGTGACCCAGATGAAAAAAAAACACCTAACTGAACTGCTCAGGACTTCAACGACATCATTTGAGTCGAACTTCAAGGTGTTTGTTTCACGAATGGGAACGCACAATAAAGAAACATAATGAGCAATTGCTTTATGAACTCGATGTGGCCATCAACTGAGATGAAAGAAATAGCAAAAAAAAAACAGCTACGCCCCCTTTTACTGCGGCTCTTCACTTAAAATTGTTCTTTTTATGGCTCTTTGCCCATGTCCGTCTGGCCACCACTGGGCTAGAACATAAAATATTTCATGCCATTTGCAATCCAACACCCTTTTATCCAAAACACAAGTGGACGAGACAAACTAGGGCTTGGGATAACCATGCATCAATTGGTTCACTTAGAAGTATAAAACAACAAGTAGGAAACCTGAGTCGTTTAGAAACTTCAGAAAAATATCCAATATTTTCTAAGAGACTTAGCTTCCTTAGGGCCGATGTCAGCAGTATTTAACGGCTGCCAGTCTCCATGACATCATCCACGCTCTCCCTCTCTTCCAATTTATGAAACGCTCGTCACAAAGTGGGTGACGGTGTGGTTGCCCATTGCAGTGTCTTACCACATGGAGGGCAGGACGAGGACACAGCTCTACTACCGCTGGGAGAGGGCACTCAACCCAGATCTTCGTCGAGGGAAAGTGGTCGAAAGAAGAGGACATGGTGATTTTCATTAGTACATCACATCGTGTTCGTTGATGTGTGCCTCTTATTAATAATCCCAGGGGGCCTCACTAAAATTTTGCCAGTCACCTGAGCATGCCTATAAAATATCTCCCCAGAAAATTCATTTCCCAGTGACAAAAGTACAATTCATAGATGCTGCACCCACTGGAAACAGAGCAAGGGCAGCTGGAGGGGCTGTTAGGATAAAATGAAATATGAGGTGCTCCAACTGCCTCCGTGGCATAAGGGTTCCATTTCAGCCTCCAGAGCGCAAAGAGTAGGGTTTGAGTGCCGGGTGGACCCTTCCCCAAAGAGACTTTGAGGTGTCGCTCACAACCTCCGGTGCTTTGTGACATAAAATCCCAGTATTTCGCCTTCCCTATATGTTTTTCTATACTAGACAGTTTCGCAAGTTGCAGTGCTTGTTTGTCATCAATGTTGATGTATTCTGTGAGTTTATGGCCATCTGCATTAGACCAATGCATGGGCCAGAGTTTCTAGGCCAGGTTTTCTAAATGTGAGCCTACGCCCGGCCCGAGCCCAATTGCTTTTATTTGCAACTCCCAACTTCACCTTACACTGTACCGTCCACATGAAACTAGTATCTAAAAAGGAAACGTTCCTTAAATGCCCGTTCTTCAAAGGATGACTGGTAACCTGTGTTGTCGATTTGTCTTCAATGTCCCTCTTTCGTTATTGTAAAAAAGAAAGATTTGTCCCATGAGAACTTTGTAGGCTGATTTGAACAGATGATTTCAATACTTAAGCCCAGAAAAAATATCAAATACAGAAATGTTAATTGAGCAGTTCAAGGGAGCAAGATCACAAATGCTTTTCACGAAAAGAGAAGTGCTGCAGGGTCAGTAGGTCAACAGACGGCAAAAATATAAAGAAACAAAGAAAGTAAACTGAATATCAGGAAAAACAGATCCTATGCACCCCAAGAAGCATACAATCAGTTCATACTTTTTGTGGTTTGCAACCTAACAAAAGGAAAACAACAGCCATGCTGTCTCTCTCAAACCACCTGGTGTTGTTGACTCTTGCATGTTGTCCCCCTTATGTCGTTCCCCTTGCACTGTCTGGTGCCCCATATTCTTTATATGGTTCTTCAAACACAAAACCCGGTTGCATTGTAGTCAACCTTTCTCGAAACTGCAAATGATATAAGTAGTAAAAAAAAATATAATTAATTTTTATGACTTGTGCTATCGAGACGGGTTTGTACGTTAAAAATTGGTCTTCATTTCATTCTTTTTTAGGTTTGATGAAACATTAATATGCACATTGTTTCATCATGTCTGTGGAAGAGCTATAGTAGAAATCAAAACTTTCCTTAAAACAGCAATTAATAATGACCTTCAAATCTCCAATGAGGAAGTGTCCTTGTAGGGGCATCCAATTGTGAGTACAATGCATATATAAAGCAAAACCTCCCTAAATGAGACACTTACAGTGTGCTCATGGACTGTCCAACGAAGGTAGAGGTTCAAAGATAGGGATTTCACTGTACCTAATGAAAGGTTGCCTCGCTGAAAGTGTTTTCTTGACACAACAAGCTCTTCAAACAAAACTTCAAGAACTGCCGCATTCCACTACATTCGTAGTGTATTTAGTCGAAGGACATGCATCCAAAAAATAAGTCTGACAAAATGCACAAATTAATATATTCAGATGCTGATCGCAGCAGTACAAGCACACGGGGAGCGCTGGACTCGGATCAAGGATTTCCTCCCAGGGAGGACGGCAAACCAGTGCAGAGAAAGGCAAGGCATTCACACCAATGTTGCACTGCCAAAGCTTGCCAGAGTCACTGATGGGACAAGAATACAGGGAGCACTTTCAATTGCCTATCTTTAGCATGATAACGGTGTGTACGTGCTTACTAAAGCTCATGCAACACCAGAACAATATTAAAGAAACAGAGCTTGCTTTCACCCAGGCAGGACCAGATAACCTTCCTGCAGTTCTCAAGTTGTCCAGATGACCATGAGAGGCGACGAAAATAATCCCTGGAGAAGAGGAACAAGAGGGACAAAGGACAAACACAAATCTCCAAACACAGCTGAGTGACTGCGTGCGCGACCGAAAAGATCCGCCTGGTCCGAGGTGTCCGAACCCGGGACCTCTCCATTACAGGTGGAGCGCTCTACCAACTGAGCTAACCAGGGGTTAGACGTCAGTAGAGCAAACGGGTTTATCAGCCGCCGCCAGTCCTAGCCTGCAACAAGGGTAGAAACTTGCAATTTAAGGTTATTATTATAATGCAATTTTGCATTATAATTTGTGCTTGTCCTTTGTCCCTCTTGTAGCGCTTCTCAGGGTATTTTAGTCATTCTTGTCCAGCTTCCTTGCCCTTTGCATTTAATTGCATTATAATAATGACCATGAGAGAGTCAGTTTCCATTTTTTATGTTTTTTGTTGACATTTCTGTTCCAGATACGTGAACTCTTTCTCTGGCAACTACACCTTTGGGCACTGGACTCCTGACGAAGATGCCAAGCTGCTAGATCTCGTCGCAAAGCATGGCGCAGGTAAGGTATCCCAAAGCGTTTGTCAAATTATTGGCAGTAAAAAGGCAGGTGGAGTTTTAAAGTAACATGAAGACAGTGATAAATGGTCGTCAATCGTCGGACAAGTTCAGAAGGTATTTAAAAGCAGTCTTTCATTTCTCGGCATGCATCTCAACTGTGCAGACAATAGCCCTAGCTGAATGAAAGGCAAAGGAAAGTGTCTGCATGACGTGCCTTAGCACTCACCCTAATTGTGAAAGCACCAACTGGCCAGAGCACAAGTCCCTGCCTTAAATGTTAAAACTGGAAAAATATGTAGCCAAAAAGCTTCCTTTTCTTTTTTGCACTGAACTGAAGCACATAAAAGAGTGTGAATGTTTCTCTTCTGCTATGGCACCGCATCCATAACAGAGTGGAGGGTTAATGTATGTGACATGTTTTACAACGAAGCTGTTATACGCTAGGGTCTCGGAAAAAATGTGTCCTCAAGTTGACAGAAAACTCCCCATTGGTTGTGGCAAGTATGAATAAATAAAAACAAAAAGAGGTGTCAAGTATGAATAAATAAAAACAAAAAGAGGGGGCAACCAGCGCGAGTCAGCCTTCCTTGGCATTATTAGATAGTGAGGTCATGATGCCTTGTTATCATCTCTAGGCATCGTCCTTGAGGTCGTCCTAGGCGTCGTCCTCCAGGTCGTCCTTGAGGTCGTCCTAGACATTGTCCTCGAGGTCGTCCTAGATGTCGTCCTCGAGGTCATCCTAGAAGTCGTCCTTGAGGTCATCCGAGAAGTCGTCCTCTAGGCGTCGTCCTAGAAGTCACCCTTGAGGTCGTCCTAGACGTCCTAGAAGTTGTCCTTGAGGTCGTCGAGAGGTCATACGAGAAATTGTCTGAGGTGTTGTCCTCGAGGTCGTCCTAGAAGTCGTCCTAGACGTCGTCCTCGAGGTCGTCCTAGAAGTCGTCCTTGAGATCGTCCTAGACGTCATCGTCTAGGAATCGTCCTAGACGTCGTAAAGATAACAGCTTTGCTGGTCCTCCATCTTCACGTGAGGTGGAAGGGCTCTACAATTTTTCTTCCCTAGTCATCTGTGCTGAGTTTGACTGTGGCAGGTGTAGTGAAACCCAGCTTTCTATTTTAGATTCTCAGTAGTAGAAGCTTGGTTTTGGTGGCTTTGTGCTCTTATTCACATTTTGTATATTGGAAAGCAAACATTCATTTAAAATTAAAGAAAAAAAATTACACCATCTTCCTGAGGGAACTCTATAAGTGGGTGATGCGGGAGATCGTGTTGGTTCCGAGGGGAAAGAGTCAGTTGCGTGCTGACGTCGGGAGATGGCTGTGCACCAACTGGCCCTAGGCATTGCTGCCCTGCGCGGCGTTCGTCGCGGCCGCGGCAAGAGAATCTTAGAACGCCGCATCCGCCGTTTACTTTTTCACGCGTGTGAAGGAGCGGAGACTAGAGGAGGAGAGTTGCGCGTGCGCGCGCGGGTGTGAGTACAAGCGACGCACGGCCAGTGCACGCAGCTGGTAGCAAGAGCAAAGAGAGTAACGCGCAGCTGTTGGAGAGAGGAAGAGGAGGAGGAGAGTTGCGCGTGCATAGTGTGAGTGCGGACAACGACGCCGACGCCTGCGCCGCGCGGGACATAGACTGAGCACGAGATGCTCCGCATCTAAAAACCACTGGGCAACATTAAAACTCTACAGGTAATGACGCCACTTTCAGAAAAACGGTTTGGGGTGGTGCCCAGTGTGCCCTCGATGAATATCTGCAACATCCTTAATTTGAGCATGAGGACACACCAACACTCAAGGAGATATGGTAGTACTACTGCAAATTTGCTAGTTGAATAGCTTGGACATCCAAACCTGCAGTTATTTTCAAGTAACCGTTGGCATTCGTCATCTCCAGGCAAGTGGGCCCAGATTTCAAGGGAAATGCCGTCACGAAATGACAACATGATCCTCATGCGCTACAAGCGACTCGCAAACAAGCACAAAGGAAAAGACCTACGTTCAGTTCAAGTGAGTGATGCATAATAGATGCAACAGCTAACCACAACTGGGATTAGTCTGTTTAGGCAGCTGAAACATCCTTATTTATGTGTTATCATGAAATTTACCCTCCGCCGCTCATTAAAAAAGAAAGGATGTCAGGCACAGAGGCCTAACATGACCCTTTCCAGCCATTTGATAAGCCCTTTCATTTGGGCCTTCATACTTGGAATAATCTGATCTGAACTAATGGGGTTCTACCTGCTGTAATACTAGTCAAAACATTTGCATGACGTTATTCCACAAATGGGATTATGAAGCAACACATACGGAACACCATGATATTTCGGTGTCTGTCACAGAAATCCGCAAATCCGAAAGAGTGAAAAAATGGCAGTCGATTCTTTTTAAGTGCCTGCCCTCGATGACGAACCATCGCTGAGTGTTCTGTCCATCTGCAGTGAGACCCGTTTAGAACGAACCCACGTACAACGAATTATTGTCGATATCGAACTCACGGAAAATTTAAATAAAAATGCATGCAAAAAGTAATTTTTATTTGATTTTCATAATGAGTTCAATATCGACAATAATTCAGAATGAGTTGGTTTCACATAGATGGACAGAACACTCGCTTGATGGTTCGTCAGGCAGGCTGCCTCCTCACTCTTCAGACATAAGTTTCTGTGACAGTTTTGCCAGTATCATGGTATGTGTATCATAATCTATTTGTGGAATAGCATCTGCAGAATGTTTTGACTAGTATTAAAACAGACTACATTAATTCAGATAAGATATTCAAGTATAGAGCCCAAATGAAAAGACTTATCAAATGTTGAAAATTCATGTTAGGCCTGTGCCTGACATCCTCGCAATGAGGCGAATGCTTAGGATGTTTCAGCTGACTAATCCCAGTTATGTCTATGCATCACTCAAGACAGCAGATTTCACTTGTTTAATGAGTAAAATAAACATTTCCCTTAGTACAGATACTTGCAGAATGACGAATGCCAATGATACCCAACACGGGATTTAAGCTATTCAACCTTAAATTACCTGTGAAACTACCATATCTTCTTGAGACGAATATTTTCATGCTAAAATTAAAATTATTGCAGATATTCATCGAGAGCACATAGGCACCCTAAACCGTTTTCTGAGCTGAACAATGTGCCCAGTTATTTAGATGCGGAATATCTGGGTATCTGTCAGCGTCAGCGTCACACACTATGCACGCACTTCCCTCTCTCCAACAGCTTCTTATCTTGCTCTTTCTACCTGGCTCGTGCCTCTCAGCGTGCGTTAAAATACTCACACATGGCAGCGCCTGCTATCTAATCTCCTCTCCTTCAAGCAAATAAACGGCAATGCGAAGCGTTCATTCTGCGGCAGACGGCGAAAGAGACGAGTCGGTGAAACCATCTCTAGTCAGCCTGCTCACCGGAACCAGCATCTATGGGTTGAATGTGTAATTTTTTTCTTGGTAAAATAGTGTTTGTTTCAATATACGAGAGATAAGAGCAAATACAGCCAAACAATCCTAAAATAAGAAGCTGGGACTCACTACACTGCCACCATCCAGCCTGGAAGAAACTGGGAAAATTGTAGGCCTACCTCGCGGCAGATGGAGGGCCAGCAAGCTGTTACCCCTTTCACGGCGTCTAGAGCGATTCTAGACGTGGCGTCTAGAACGTCTCAAGGTGACTTCTAGGATTCGGTGGCGTCTAGAACGGCAGACAGCTTTCGAATTTGTGTAATCTCGGCGACCTCAGAGACCACTTCTAAGTGGAACGGCTTCTAGGGCAGCGCTAAGTTGGCAAGAACGACTCTAGGAATGACCTCGGAGACGACATCTAGGAGCGACCTCGAGGACTGTCTAGGACGACCTCAGAAGGACCTGGAGAACGACGCCTAGGACGACCTCCCAGAACATGCCTAGAAGGGCATGACCTCACTAGCAATGCCAGGAAAACCTTCCATGTTTTATTTATTCATACTTGACACCCTCTTTGTTTTATTTGATGGTGCCTGGCCAGTAGGGATTTTCTCTGAGGACACATTTTCGAGACCTAGTATAACAACTTCGTAAACATGTCCACTCTGTGAATCCGTGTTCATAGAGAACATTCACTCTTTTATGTGCTTCAGTGCAAGAGCTGGATTTTAACAAGGCAGGGACAGTAATGGCATTAGCTGAGTGGTCTTAAGGCACGTCATGCAGACACTCCTTGCCTATTCAGCTAGGGCAATCTGCACGGATATGGAGCCTTTAAATACCTTCTGGAACTGTCCGGCGATTAACCTTGCTATCTTCTCAGCCTTTGGCTCACTGCACTGCCAATAATCTAATACTGAGACTGCACGCCATGCTTTGCGGCGAGATCTAGCAGCTTGGCACATCTGTCAGGAAGTGTTGCCAGGAGGAAAGTTCCTCTGGAAAGTATCAGCAAACAAAGAAGACGGCACTGCATAGTCATTATAATGCAGTAGAATTCACAGCGAAGCACAATAGAATGAGAATAATCCCTGGAGAGGGCTACAAGGAGGACAAAGTTGGCACAGTTATAATGCAAGGTACGTACAATAGCCTTAAATTGCTGTTAGTATTGGAATGATGGCGGCTGATAAAACCCGTTTGCTCTGCAGCCCTGGTGCCCAGTTGTAGAGCGCTCCACCTGGAAGGTGGTTACAGGCAGATTTCATTCGTGTTTGGAGATTTGTGTTTGTCCTTTGTCTCTAGGGTGTATTTCATTCGTCTCTGTACAGAAAATCTGCCAAACAGCTTCTTTAATGTGTTCTGCAGTGTTATGAGCTTGAAATACTTGTACACGTATCATGCAGATGAGCAGTGAAGTGCTCCTGTATTCTTGTCCCATCAGTGACTCTGGCAACTGGCAGTGCAACATTGTGTAGATGCCTTTCTGCTGGTTGCGATCCTTGATCAGTGGCTGTATAGCTGCGTCAACATCTGAATATATTAATTTGTACATTTGTCAGACCTGGTTATGTCCTTGACCATCCAGATGTAGTGGAATGCGGCAGTTTTGAAGTTTTGTTAAAACTGTTGTGTCAAACAGGCAACCTTTCATTAGGTACAATTATCAGACCTCTACTAGACGGCACTGTAGATGTCTCATTTAGGAGTTTTTACGTACTTCTGTCTTCCCAAGGACACTTCCTCATTGGAGACTGAAGGTCATTATTAATTGTTTTTGAAGTTTTGATTTCCTTATAGCTTCTTCACAGACATGATGAGGAACAGTATTGCTATTAATGTTTCATCAAACTTAAAATAATGAAATGAAGAACTGATTTTAATGTACAAACCCGTGCACCATAGCACAAATTAAATAAAATTAATTATACATACACGGATTTGACCTATGCAACCGAACTGATTTGAACCATATAAACAGGGCACCAGGCAGAGGAACGCAGAGGGACAGCAAGTCAACAGCACTGTGTGAGACAGCATGTGTATTTCCACTGTTAGGTGCAAACCACAAAGTAGACTAGTAGGAATTGCATAGAATGATTTTCCTGATATTCAGTTTGCTCTTTGTTTCTTTATAGTCTATTCTGACCCTACAGCCCTTTGTCTTTAGTCTTATCCTTAATTTCTCAGTTAGCAGACTCTGTAATTGAATAGTTTTCCTGGAATTAAATGTGAATTATCTGTTCAAATCAGCCACTCATGCACTTTACAATGCTTGGGCATTAATGTCGACAATTTTCCAATGCTTTGAAGGACAGGCATTTAGAGAATGGTTCCTTTTAGATATAGTTTCATGGGCAGTATCTGGAACTAGTGAGTGCAATAAAGAAACATTCAGTGAGGCAGTAAGAGCTCAACGTTTAGAAAGAGCCTGGCCTAGAGCTCTCAGCACTGCATTGTTCTGCAGATGGCCATGCAGAATACATCAGCATTATTGTCATTAAACACTGCAGCAATCTAATATAGAGAGGCATATAGGAGAGAATGAGGTTTTATGTCTGAAGCATTAGAATTGTGGCGCTGAGAGGAGTGGCTCTGGAAACAGTATGGAGCCGTTATGCCCTTGTGTAAGCCACCTCATTTCAACAGCCTCAGCTGCTTGCTGTTTCCAGCTTATAGTGTACTTTGTCCTTGAGCTGAGGAGATATTAGGCATTAACCAGTGACTGGCTTACAGTGAGCCCCTGGGATTAAGGGCACTGTCCAGCGAGCACGTATGACTGGCACCATGTCTTCTTCTTTCGACCACTTTCAGCGAAGATGCCTCTCTAATGAAACTGTGTCTGTCTGCTCAAATGTGGCAGCATTCAGGCGTGAAATATCTG
>JAZHYW010050083.1:0-37154 GCA_037355805.1 Ixodes ricinus
CAATGCCTCGAAACGTTCGTAAATTTTGAAAGAGTCACACTTTCGCATCGCTCGCATAATTAGTCTGCAGTCCTTCGCAAGGGCCTGATACGGTCGGCGGTCGTTCGCTAGTTTAGACCGTAACTCCCCAAAACCCAATCCGATTACTCCCCCTGCAGACATTGATTATCTTATGCAAATAGTTTCTCTGAGCAGTGATGCATCGGGATCTTTCTAAGTCGGCCCAATCCAGCAACCCCCCCCTCCCCCCCGCTTTCCCCCTTCTCCCTCCCTGTTTTCCCTTCCGGTACATGCAAATGCCCAAGTGTATGAAGGCCAACATCTTAAAAGTGAATAAAATAGGAACTTGCACAATGTACCGAAAGGAACTAAGGTATTGTTTGAAGATAACAAATTGTTTGATGCATAATTGTAGTCCCATCATGTCCCAAGCAAAGAGCGAACCGATCAAAAGTAGTGGTTGGCTACTTCTGTTCGCAACTTCCTTCTTATAGTAAACCACTAGCCACGACTTTTATCTTCAAAGCCATATAAAGCACGAAAGGTATTATTTAAAAACAGGCCATTGAAACGTTTTTAGAAGAAGTTAAATAATCGTATTTGGGAGTTAGCAAGAACACATATTGTTTCATCATTTCTCTAATACATAAAGCAGGGAAATTTATGTCACATGACCCTAGGGAACACGATATCAGGTGGCGTGACGTATTGGTATACCATGCCACCAGAGTTTGACACCGTCACGTCACACGACTACGTGGCGTGATGCCAAGCTATCATGTGACACCACGATTTGACACACGCGTGATTCCACTCCACGTGACTACATTGCGCGACGCCGGGTTACGTCACGTTATTTTCCTGTTTGATTGAGGCAAGAAATTGGAGTCACCTCACCTGACGTCACGTGACCTGAACTTACGTGATACCATACCGTCACGCGACCTCACGTCACGTGAAGTGGTCGTGTGACGTGATGTCCCGCTGTGAACACGTTGTATCACGTAATACTATAATGTCACGTGACTTCAACTTTCTCGCTATATTTAGTAAGAGGAAATGTGCGAACGGACGGTTGAATGGGCATATTTCTTGGGATTAGGGGCTTCCGCTAAACTGCGTTCCATGGTTTCAAAATGCGTGCCCATTTTAAACACTCAAATTTTATTATATGGATATCTGGGCAACACCTCCTAGATTAGAAAGCCAAGGGCTGAATTTTTCTGCGTCACTAAAGAAGGCTACGGTAGAGCAGAGATTGGACACGACTCCTAGCCGAACGCTGACGCCGTAGTCGTGTCCAACCTCTGCCCTACAGTGGCCTCCTTTAGTGGCCCAGGAAAATTCAGCCCTTTGGCTTTCTTATGTAGGAGGTGTTGGTCTGGGTGTCGCAGCCTAATGAACTCAACATTTGTCCTTCCGAAATGTGCATAGATGCCAAAAAGTTAGAACGTTATTTTAAAAAAGGATCAAATCATTTGCCGAATTTCATTATTCAAAGATGCATAGGGGCCAGAGAAAACATCAAATGCTAAAATGACCATTTCAAGGTTTAAACACTGGCATTGCACCGTATTTTTTTAATTTGTTTTAATTGATTTTCAGGTACGTAACAATCACTTTAACATGGCCAGGCAATACGACTGAACCAATGAGACGTACAAAACTGCTACAGTTGAAGAAAGTCATCCTCTCCGTTTCGCCATTCACAAACCTGTGTGGCGTATAATTTATAATGTGTTTTTAAGCCGAGGTGTATTTTCTTCGCGTTTCCATTTCAACGTATTCCCGATTTTAATAATCGTTCCAATAAAATGACGCTAATCAAAAGGCGTTATGGAGAGTCTAATTGAGCTCTCAGGTCAACCAAATATGTTTCAAATTCTCTGACAATATGTCGCTGGCGGAAATATTCTTTACCGTTTTCGATATTGACTTCTTCCCATTTCGATCTTTAGCTTTGTTCATTGTAGGATCCCATTTTTGCCGATTACGCTGAAGATCCTCCACATCCTCATTAGGACTAATGAGTTCCTAGAAACCACTGTCAGTCGCCGCCTCTTCGTATTGGCCCGTGCAATATCTGAAGAAAAAAAAAAAATTGGGGCGTGCTTTAGAGCGTCAGAAAAGAAAAAGTCGTTGGCAGATCTATATCTGTATGCGTGACTTATTATGAGACGTACTGATAAAACATTTTCTTTTTCAACCCCTAGGGGTTTTAGCTTGGCGTCAGAGCAATATTTCAATCGGCGTACCTGCTGTCGTTGGAACGTAGTTGTGCGCGCTAAAACAGCGTTTTGCTTCCAAAGTATGATCGGATTTTCTTGTCATCTGATCGCGGAACGACCCGGATTAGATCTCTAGTGACGTTCTGGCTTTTTTGTTGTTGTTGTTGTTTTCTTGTTTCTCTATTGGATGTCGGCATATCGAGTACACTGTCTTTAAGTCCGTCTATTTTTCCTGGGAGTTCACACTGAGGACGTGGCACGAGGTCGCCTCCCAAGAAAATTCGGGGTTCGGAAAAACGGTGTCGTCTCGGCATTCTTTGCTCCGCCTGTCAGCATCATTTGTTTCAGTTATGAGCGAAAACAGTCAACCGTTTTTGTTTTGTTTTTACGGTTTTTGTTTTTGTCAGTGTCGGCTTGGAAAGAAACGTGTGTTGTCCATTAAGCTTTGTTTGCGTCATGTAGCTGCGCCTGTACATGTCAGGATGCGTGGAACATTTTTATTATTTTATTTCGGAACGCCACGTCGTTCGAGATGTTCTTGTGCCTTCACTTCGCTCCTTCACTTTGGCTCCGCGGCCATGCCGAGATCTTAAAGGTTATTTTTGATATGGTCGTACACGCGTCAGAAAAGGCAACGAATATAATATTAAACTAAAGTACTTCTCATGCTCAGAAAGAGGTCAGATTATTAAGCTGCTAAGACCGGCAATCTTGATGGTGCGGAATGATCGTTGCAAAAGAACTGTGGAAGCTCGCCATCAGCACGCGCTCAGCAGTCGCGCACACATGTATGGCCTCCAGTGAATACTTCTAAAGTCACTGGATCATGGGAAAGTAGCTACAAGCTCCCTGCATGGTGGCTTTTTTGGTTCATGGAACAAGCAATTTCTCCTTGACCTCTCCGTTCTTGGTTCAAGTCAGTGGATCCTGGGAGATGTGACAACAAATTAAACTTGATTTGAAAGTAGCGCCATCGCCTTCACTGCCTGCTAGCCGAAAACAAACAAATTCTTATATACAGACGGCCAGACCCTCGCCAGCCGATTGGCGAATCGGTTTCCGTTACTATGTCAATCGCCATTTCGGCCCCTTTAAATCTTCGAAGCTTCTTGAAATTCGTTTTAATCCAGTCGCACCAAGATCAACAATGAAGAATCGTCGTACTAAAAACGTTCCTCGCCAATATAAGCATCTTGGGCACTGTGTATGCAATCAACTTATCAATCACGCCCATTTCCACCCGTCTATTACAATGACATTGTCTTTCTTGCGTATTTCGAAAGAGGAGAATTATTTTTCGATGCCTCCAAGCCACCGTGCTCCAAGCACAGACACCGGATGTGATGGTACGAAGATGCACGCTTGTTTCGCCGGTGTGGGGATAGCAAAATCTCGGCATACAAGAAACGTTTCTATAAAGCTACCCGTCACCAGAAAAGTTAGATCGGCGGACCAAGAATGGAGAGGTCAAGGAGAAGTTGCTCATCTCATTAGCAAAAATGGCGACCCTACGGGGAGCTTGGTGCTACTTTCTCACCATCCAGTTACTTATCCTACGTCAGGCAATCTAAGCTGGTGACGGGTAGCTTTATAGAGACGTTTCCTGTACACCGAGTGTTTGGTACCCACACACCCGCGAAGCAAGCGTACATCTTTCGTACCGCTACCACATGCGGTGTCCGTGCTTAGAGGCAATGAAAAAATATACTTTTTTTCTTGTATTAAAATACGCAAAAAGAACAAAATCATTGAAAGATATCTGTAAAGATGGGCATGATTGATAAGTTGATTTTATGCACAGTGCCAAAAATTTAATATTGGCAAGGAACGCCTTCGATAAGATGATGCTTCATGGTGATCATGGTGTGAGTGACTGGTTTAGAACGACCTTCTCGAAGCTTCGAAGATTTGAATCGACTGAAATTGCCTTTGCTATGGCAACGAAGACTGATTAGCCAATCTCCTTGCGAGGTTGGTCTTCCGTATGTTAGTATCAGTTTGTTACCGGCTATACTTAGTTTCAGCTTGGGTCCAGACGCAGCCGATGCTACAAGCACGAGCGTGTGGCCCTGAACAGTGCCTGTACTGCACGAGCGCGCGTGCTTGGCAGGGACGCTGGAAGCCCGGAGCTCGCGCTTGTAGCATCGGCTGCGTCTGGACCTAAGCTGAAACGAAGTATTAGCGATGTGCGCGGCCAAAAGCGCCGCTGTGGTCAGCTTTCCACGATTGGCCAAACCAGGGGCATACGAGCATTGTCAGATTGTCAACTTTGACGGTGTTAGTTTCGGATTGCGATGCCTTCTAGCCTCTACTGTGTTTTTTAAACACGCCATCGAACTGGTCGTCGCACCCGATAGTAAGTAGCCAGAATAACAACTGGTGACGTCACGGCGAGGCAAATCCCAGTCATGACGTCACGGAGGAAACCATAAGAGGGCGCCACCGAAACATCTCGGCGCTAATAGCAGGCAGGGAAGGCAATGGCGCAACTTTCCCAGGATACAGTAACAAGACGATTGCAAGCAGGGCATCTGCCCGCTGAAATCTCTCTGCTCATGCGGGCAAGTTCGTGGCAATTACAAGCTTGCCAAAGCTACGTTCACGCGCACGCTGCACATGCTGGCACGCATGGGACAACTCTGGCGGCCGCCATGTTCCTCCTCGTGTGAGCAAGACCAATCAATAGACCTTTCTGAAAAATCCCAGGAGACCTTGCAACGAGGGGAATTGTGGGGCTCTTCGAATGTACGCTTGCGCCGGCTCGAACGCTTCGTATATCCTGGTGGCGGCACGATTTATTCATTCTTATAGTTAGGAGCTCAGAGCACGCCAAAAATTTTAAGCGAACGCAAAAGAAGGTTGTCATATACTTTAGTTTGCTTTCGTTCAGCCTTCTCTGCGTTCTGCAAGTCACCAACTGTTCAAACCAACGTCAACTTCATCTTCGATTGTATATTTTAGCATGCCGTACATGTGAACATCACATTGCGTAAAGCAGCCGCTGGGGGCACCACATATTTCCGGAATAGTCTATTGCAGGCCTGCCAAAGCTGCAGTGTCCGCACACTCATGATGCACATGCTAGACGCATATGGGGCACCAGTCGGGACGCCATGCATGCAAACGTCTTTAGGTAATAAGTACGACGTAGTTATGTGACTACCGGCTTGAAAAGTTAACTCAACCTCGCACTCGTTCTAGGAAATAAAATAAAAAAACAAATGACATTAATTTTTTTTTTAATTTTGATTTGCCGGTTACATTTTTAGAATATAGGCTCGTTCACTAAGGTGCATTTTCTTGCGGTTTTTTTTACGTTACGTTATCTTACGTTACGTTTTCTTCATAGGAGTTAATATAATGTACGCTAGAGCTTAAACTGGCGCTAGTGTCTATGCGACTTTCGTGACGCAAATTGAAGCAGACAGCAACCAGCCTACTTTTGCGGTACTCCTGTGCATTCCTATGGGAAAACGCGCGTGCATTTTGTCTCTTCGCCGGAAAATAACACGGAACGCTTTGGTTATTTGGGTCGTACCGAATAGTGTGTACCTTGATTAACATTGTAAAAGTGTAATTGCTTTAGCTAACGCATTTTTCTTCATCAGTGAACGATGTTTAACTTCGCTACATTTCAGTCCCGAACATGTGTTCCACAGTAGGTGCGTAAAAACAAGCGATGATTCAAAGCAAAATTACAATCGAAAGGAATATAGAGTGTTTCAAGGCTCGCCAGCATTCCGGTGACGCTTATATATTTATAATATGCCAATCTTGTCACTTTATGAAAATGACCCCGTCGTGCATGAGCGGATAAATCCATTCAAATAAAGAATAAAGTACGTGGGCTATGAAAGGTGTCTCTTCGTATTGTTTTCTCTGCCGGGCAGCTTTTATCGGGCCATTGTTCTCAAAGATTTCGAGCGTTTGAGTGATGTTTTCAACGCAGAACAAATCTTCGCACATCTTCACGAGCAGAGAGAACAAAGCGGTAATTACTTATTTAAAACTGGACTACATTACGTGACCTTCAATTTATTTTGATCGTACATGTACGGGTAGTTACTGATCCAGTGTTACTGCGTAGTTCTTGCCGTCTCTCTTAATTTCCAGATGTCCTTCGTTCGTTCGGCACGTATATCCCTCATGCTGAAAAGCGCCGAAGTCGTGTTCGCGCTAACAGTGTCCGACAGTGCACATAAATACAGGTACGAAGCCGTTAAAGCACAGTTTTTAATGCGATGAATTTGAAAGATAGACGCCGTAACTGACCAATTATTTCATCGGCCTGACTGAGAAATGTTCCAAGCTACCTAGTACGTACGAATTATTCGGGATATTTGCTCTTATGATCGAGCGCAGGGAGAAAATGCACTCATTCTTTCCCATAGAAATGCATTACCGGAACTTAATTTTGGACTGGTTGCTGTCTGCTTCAATTTGCGTCAGCACACTAGCGCCACTTGAACCTCTAGCGTACAATACAATAACTCCATGGTTTTCTTACGTCCGTGCTATGTATGAGGCGTGCAAAGCTACTCCTGAATTGGTCGCCATGCTTCGTAGCGAAGTACGGATGTCCCGGGACTCACGGTCATAACCTAGGTTTACTCCATTCACCCTTAAGCTAAGACTAGGAGCTCCACCTTCAGCGCGAGTTTTCTGCCCTTTGCTATACGAGGGCTGAAAGCGCAGGCACGCGCAACCAAAGCACTGCGGAAGCTAGCGAGCTCGTGCTGAAGGTGGTGCTTCTAGTTTCAGCTAAGGGTGAACGGAGTACGCTTGTGAACCGACCTTTATTAGCCCCGAGAGCGAACACAAGCGTCGCTGCGGTCGCCGCGCCCTGATTGGGTGAGGTGTACCGTGACGTCAGGGGAGGACTCCACTCCGTGATCTCGCATCCGGCTCGCTTCTTTGCACGGGTTACCTGGTTTGGCGTTGTGTGCCGCAATCACTTCGAAGAGCGGGACCTCGTTTACCCGGTGTACAAGACGTTGAGTTAAGCCGATATAGACGTGCTTCCGTACATTTTATAAGCCTGCTTGTCCCTTTTACCTTTAAAATTGGGTTACAAATCCCGAAAGCTATCGGCGGAGGCGATTCCGCCGATGAACCTCCCCGTCCGTCCACACGACACAAGGCAATCTTGCGAGGGTCGGTGAAGCGGTGGCGCAAGTGTTTCAGACGCTGGAATTCTGTTCCTTGCATGTTCATGATTTAGGACGATATTACATCGCGCTTTCAAGGCAATTGAAGTGGCATTTATATCATGGGCCTTTGGGTGGTCGGCAAATTAGCTCGCGACCCCGACTCTGCGCTGCCACTCTGCATGCGCTGGTTCGCAGATGTTTTAAAGGCCCTGCGTCTGATGATATTTGAAGCGCTCCTGGAACAGGGTTGTTTTACATAAATGTAGCTTCTTCGGGAATTAATTATATAGTTTATACACCTATGCAGGCACATTTCTTAGAAGATGCACAATTACTGGAAATTAGTTTGTATGGTAGCAGCAAAAACGGCCGAATTGCCCCTAGTTGCCTGTATGATATGTATTGAACTGCCCAAAATATGCACAGCAATAGTACCGTAATTTGGAATGTTTATACATTTTCCTGACATTCTTTATTCCAGCCTTGGGTATTCGGAAAATACACCGTTTAGTTTGAATTGTCATTTATTTCCAATTAAAAGAGACACTGCTGCAGGTCCCCAAAAGCTACCTCAGCCTCCAAACTCCCTACAGCTGGACTCTCTGACAACAGAGGAAAACAGGAGTAAAAGCAAGCATTCGAACGTGTGTCCAGTGGTAGACGCAGCACTAGTAGGAGAAAATGTGGAACCCCTGGAAGGGTGACAGTCTGCATGAGAAAAACTTCTGGTATTTTAGCTTCAGGACAATTCGATTTAAGTAAAATCTCAATTTTAGGGCTTAAGGGATTAATAACGAGCTAGACACCTTTGCTTACGTTTGTTATACATTACTTGAGGGTTGATATAAACAAGTCCACAGATACCACCCGTGTAGTCCATTGAAATACTATCCGAATCCGGCAAAGGCCAAATGCGAGCAATGTATTTAATAAATGCTCCTTGTTTTTTTTTTTACTTTGCCCCTGCACTTGGGCTGTCTTACTTGTGATTCTCTCCCCATGGCCCAGACTGTATTTAGCATGTTGCTCGAGCAGCATGCAGCTTTTCTGCTTCGGCAATTTTGTTTAAAAACAGATACGAAAAAAAATAGTATACATAACCTGCCAATTCATTAAGACCATCAGCAGCATTTATTGTGTGAGATGTAAATCTATAGTGATGCTCCTGCAATTGTGGCCATATTTCTTTATTTGCATATACCAGCTGTGATTCATGCGTTGCCCGCCCTGTCAACCATGCTTAAAATGTTGGTTGAAGTTTCGCCTGCAGCTACAGGCCATACCTCAATAAAGCCACATATAAAAATTTACACTTCCTACGAAAAACACGCCAAAAAAATTAAATAGAAACGAGCGCGCCGACAGCTAGCGTCGTCACAGCCTCCACAGGGCGAGCGGGGCGAGTCAGGGAAAAATTCTCTCCTCGCCGTGACGTCACCCCGGTTCGCCGTAAGGGGGCGCCACGCGAACTTCTCGGGGCTAATAAAGGTCGGTTCACACAGTAGCGTTTCCTTGCGCTTTTTTACGTTACGTTAGAAGTCACCGGGACATTCGCGCTTTGTATGTCGTGGGCAAGGCTGCTCCTTGAACCGGTCGCCACGTTTCATTCGAAGCACGGATGTTCGGGTGACTCGCGACGTAAACGGTCCTAACGTAACGTAACATAGGAAAGCGCCCCTGCCTGAACCGACCTTAAGTAAACGTAAGATCCTGTAACTTAAGAAAACGTAAAAAAGACGCTACTCTGTGAACGGGCCTGATCTCCAAATGTTGTAAATGTCGGCATTGCTTTTAATTGAAACAAACAAAACTATTTGTAAAGTCGCGGAATCTATCTAAAACGTTTGAATATTAGGCGCTCAATTTTATTTTTCAGACTGACATTTTTTGACGATAATTTGCTGTCAGGTTGTACACCTTCATAGTGTATCTTGTACTTTCGATAACTGACCTTAAACCCTATACTAATTTATTCAGGGTCCGTATTACAAAAACGTCAAGCTACCAAAGTTACAGAAATAAAGACGACACCGCCTTAATTTCGCATTTATAATATTTGTTTCATTTGATTCTTTCTTGTGCAGTGCCTCCATCCGAGTTCGCCATCAAAAACGTCGATGGAGCAACAATTCATGACGCCGTGGGTCCTTATACCGAGGGAGAAAACTTGGTGCTCGTCTGCGAAATTCTAGGAGGTAAGTCCCAGGCATTTGCTTGTCTTGTTTCTAATTAAACAAACAAATCAAATGCAGTAAAACTAAAAAAAACGATGTTTGTTTGTTTGTTTTTGTTTTTTTTGTGGCGTAGTTGTATCAGGGACTTATAACTGTGCGTGCGAGTGCAAGTAGATGAATATTGTTTTTGCTTCTTGAGGCAGGTATATGGCCTCATATGTATATAATAATATAGTCTATCATTAATTTACATTTTATTTTGACGTCTACGAACCAAACAACACTTTTCGCCGCTACACTTACATTGGTGCACTTTTATCTGATAATGCACTTCAGCCACAATACTATTCAAGTTAAAGGTTCGTATTGTTTCCTTGTGAGTTCCAATTTACCGCTTGACCACCTCCGAGACTCCGACGACAAAATACAGGTCTAGATATCCCCAGCTCGCGGGTGCCAAACCCGGTACCGATATACCGGCATGAAGGCTTACTCCCGAGAAGTTACCGTGTATCCAATAAATTCGTTATGCAGATGAACTCAATAAATTCTCAGTCCTTTTCTGAGGAGCATGAGGTGGCCTTCATTGGCAAGCATACGTAAGCCCGCTAAATTTAGATTTGAACAACATGGAACGTTACGGTAAGACTACATGAAATAAAAATAATGCACTTTCTGATATGCTTGGAGACAACTAAAGCAGTTTACTACTTCTCTCCGTGTATTTTCTTCGTTATCAGTAGCCACGCAACATTTGATAGAACGGAAACTGCCTGCCGCACGAAGCTAATCTTAGACTTCGGTTATTATTCACGCAAATAAACTCTGATTTTTTCTATTATTCAATAATTGCTACAGTTTAAAAAGCACCCGCCAAAGGAAAACCTACAAAATGCTGCCCGTATTACGAGTTGTGCCTGCCTACTAGGAACGCAACGTGAAAGTTTGTTTCGGGCGAAGAACACAGATCTAATCAGAACGCATACCACCCCTAGTAGCCATACCGCTGTCATATCAGGCATTCGGGTGTGCTAGCGCACCGCAGTTCGCGCGAGCCCCGAGAGAGAAAGCTCCCCGCTGGAGAACCTAGGGATCCTTGGCTCGATTGACACCCGTATTCATTTCAATCTGGATTAAAGTCATGCAGGTGGATGGTCGTGTATCATTGCTACTGCCCGATGATAATAATCTCAGCCTATCAGTCGTATACTCCACTTGTTAATCTTCTCATCCACTGCGTGAACCAGTGTCGCAACAACATGACAGGCCGGTCTCACGTTGTCTATACAACTAACATATAATGTCCATTTCTTTTAGGCGCCTTCTATCTGTCGAATAACAGTACCATAATTGCCATGGACAGTACTGGCGACTTGGCATTGGGGAATATCGTATCTACTTGAGGTCTCGGCGTCCATCAGCGGCGCGTCATACTTAGACCAGCATACTTGGTCCGCAGGCAATCGTCCGAACGCGCGGCTGGTTCCCGTACAGACTTGTGCGCCACCCATTACAAGTAATTAAAATAACTTGTAATCGATTATTTTTGTAAGTACCAAAATTAATTATAACCGTAATCATTTTCTTCTCCCCTTTCTATTGGCACCCTTTGCTTGTACAAGTTTCCTTCAAAGAAATCCTTGAACCAAGCATTCGACAACAGGACGGTTTACCAAAATTACTGATTAAGAAGATAAATAGTTTATAGATTGGTGATTCTAAATCAATAATGATGCAGTACGAAACACTCGCTTTCAAATAGGCAGAAAAGTCTGTCATTCTGAAAATCTGTTTGTAATCGAAAACGTAACGGTTACATTTTTCAAGTAACAGCCAATTACTTTTCCTTTCAAGTTATGAAGAAATCTAATTGAATACTCTTTAACCAAGATTAATTGTAATTTTCTCTATTAATTTTTTTCTAGTACGTGTATAAGACTTCTCGCAAATAGCATAGCTTCCCCACGTGGACTCACGACATCACGGATGGATCGTAACTAGGATTCCGTGTTTTCGGGGTAAATCCTTTTTGTTAAGTTCGGAAGTTGTTTTTTGGAGGTTTTTATTTGTTTTCTACTGGAAATCCGGAGTTTATCGTAGTTTATTTTGCTTCTTGGCAATTGACAGAAATTCGAAGTTTATTAGTTTTGTGCTTCCAATTTTTTCGACTTTAAAATAAAAAAGTAAATTTTAGTTAGACCGAAACGTACCTTAAATTATAAGAACTCACCTACATCGAATTACATGTCTGTAACTGCACTTGACATTCGTGCTCTTGGCATTGGCAAAACCGACTGTCAAACGACAAATCTTGAAAAAAAGTGCTGGTTCAACTAACGTTAGTAATTTGAAATAACTTAACACCTGGACGTGGTCACTGGGAAGCTCCTGCTGTCCTGCCCTATCCTAGGAAATCTGCAGGTTCATAGCTTTTGTTTTTTATAAAAAACGCAGCCCTTTCTCCCTCTAAGAAGCACACATAGCATGCTAAAAACTGAAAACCGGAACAAAGGCTTTTGTTGTGACCAACAAGTACAATTACCCGTTGCTCTGAACGAATTTTTACGAGATAAATTCTTAACTCTATTTTGTCCATAGTCTAAGATTTTGAAGAAAACTGAAGTGGCCCCTCCTCATGACTGCTGATCCTGTGCTCTCACGTAATAATGGTTAAATATCGTCTATTTTGCTTTTTATTGCTTTCATTATTTTGCCATCGAGACCCCGAAATTATAAGTTTATTTTCGAAATGAATATTTTACCTTCGAGTGTTTTTCGGGGTTTTTCGAATTTATCTGAAAACACGGGGCCCTACGCATAACGTACCAGTCAATAGCAAGGGAGCAAGGGAGCGCAGCAGGCGTGTGACTTCACAACTTCAGACAGGAGTCACTAGATATCGTAAAGTGCGCAATAAACCTCCTCCCTCGCGATTACTTCAGTTAACGCAAGGTGTTTCTTGCAATCCAAAAGCACAAAAAATGCAAGGTCCTACACGCAACCACCAAAGAATCAGCACTTATGACAAACTTCTCATTAAAGCATGCTCGCATACCATGCCGCATTCCTGAATAAATTTGAACTTGTATCAACCATGCTGGAGAACCCGAAACATGCAAGGGTGCGTCTTGTATGCAGCGCATCCGAAACTACCCAAAGCTCACCGTAACCAAGCATAGCAAACCATAACGGACGCCTAATGCATGCATGACATATAGGCCATGTTCCAAATCTTACCCGAGTAACCTACCTCCTACGTCAGCGGGTAATACCACGTGACATCGCGAGTAAACGATCCGCGACTCGATTTTGGAACGGCCGGGATAATTACCTGGATACTACGCGGATTGGCTTCGTCTTGGGCTACGGCAAAAGAAAACCACAGCAGCGATAGCAGAAAATAGCAGACGATCTCTTTTGATCACGGAGAAAGCACTCGAAGAGACGATAATATTAATGACGACGCAGTGTTTTCTGAGGTGGATCCGCCAGCTCCTTTCACTCACCTTCCTTTTGAGCTGAATATTGATATCAAAATGACTTACTCCTTACAGTTAGACATCAAAAATTTGTTTTTATTAATCAGCGCGATCGCTGTAATTCTAGTCATGGTGCCCTAAACGCATATATTCCACGCATTGTAATTTGCACCGATTATGTTTTCCAGAAATTGATTCCACATGGTGTAGCGGTACAGCGCGAGGGTGCTTTCTCAAGAATGATATGTAACTTACGTTCTCTTTGACGCGAATATGATTACAATTAAATCGTTGAAGCAATCACTGCTTTACAAGCGTTATCTCCTCATTGCACACACTCTGGGAAAAACAAAAATACTACCTTATCATTTACTGCGTTCAAACATTTTCAGCCTTGAGCGTGAGAATACGGCAGTCTCTCCAACGCCGAGGACGAGGATGCGGAGAAGCTGCTGTTTACGCTTGCACTCTGATAATAACAAGTATACCTTCCGGGGAAGGTGCACGGTCTGGATAACACCATGGTCTGGATGTAATGCAGTCAATTGGTGAATGGAAACCAGCAAATTGCAATAACCACACATGCTGCACCTCATTCTTTGTCATTTCGAACGTCCGCCACAAAAACCAACGGAGCAAGCGAGCTTCGACGGCTGTCGGTGCCGAAAGCAGACGACGTACAGATCACGTGACGTATTTACTCGATTTGATCCGACGTTACCCCCCGATCGAGGAGGGTAGCGTGAGTAATTACTCCGGAGTAAACAACCCACTTCTGGAACGCAAGGTCTGACGTCATCGAGTAAGCTCGAGTAAGTTTTGGAACGCCATGGTACGAAACCTTTACTCCGGAGTCGGATCCAGTAAATTTTGGAACACAGCCATTATGTGCTCCCCGGGTTTATCAGAATGATCAAGGCAAGTTTAAGTTTTCCTTTCATGAAACAGACGTGGCTTGTCTCTTGGGCACTACCTTACCATGCCTAAATAAAGTTCGCTGTGTAAAGTGCAAAAAAAAAAGAAGTCGCACTTATGTATGTTTTTGCATCTCACTGGAAACATGTAAAGGGAGAAAGTAGGCAATGAACCAGGGCTGCATGACGGAGGAAGGGAAAGAGGGAGCTGTAAATTTTGGCGCCCGGCTGTCCTCCGTTTAACCCTACTTTAGACCGCATTGCAGATTATGAGCCGTCGAAGCCCATCTGATGCTGTGTATGTGTCACGTGATCATAGAGAAGGGCATTGCGACACGGGGGGCGACCGGTAACGTGATACGTCCAAGGCGTCGGATTTGCTGACATAGTTCGTAGAGTCGATTGCTGCTTATCGTATAAGGTTAGAGTGGTACCAATCAGGAAAATGAGAGCATAAACCCGCTCTTACATTTCCCTGGAAGCAGATATATGTGCACATACCTTTGCTTCCGATGGGACCGCGCCCGTTTGAAGATTTATTAGGGAGACAAAACGCTAAGCCCTCTGGGTGAAGCGCAGGCGCGGACGAGTCGCTTTAAATTCTGTTTCTCTTATCCAAGGTATGTCTCAGCACTCCGATTTGCGGTATCGATCCTTGATTTCCGCCTCATCCGGTAGCGTGGCGCGACGTACAACTCCTAGAGTGAGGTAAAGGTTGAGAATTTCGTTTACTGGTGCGTGTACACTTGGTAAGATAAGAAAACACTGCCATGAAAGTAACGGCGAAGGAATCCGTGTACAGTATAGCAGTACCCTCTACGCCCTCCCTTCCTTTGAGCTGAATAAGGACTAGACAGAGCGCTACAAATAAAAAGCTTGATGCTGTTACGAAGCGACCGTCAAGGAAACAAAAAAGACGCAAGTTTTGCCTCCAACAGAAACGGTGACGGGACCGGGACCTGAAAGGGATAGCATTTGCGATCCGTGAACGTTGCACCGCGAGGAGATTATGCGCATGTGAAGTTTCGGCGCTCAGTGAAGAAATCTCAGTTGCTAGAAAAGAAGTGGAGGCCGCTGTGATCGGCGAGCCCGAAAAAGGGTATAAAGCTCCCCGGTAGCGTTGCAAATGCGCAGAGTACTAGCTAGGTCTTTCAATTTGTTCTTTTTCATTTATTTTTTCATGTCACACTTTGGGCGTGTATTTTTTTAAAGTTTACTTCTACTGTAAGTTGGGAGGTGGTTTGGGGACTCGACGAATTACAGCGTGCTTGTAACTTTCCAAAAATATCTCGTCATGCCTTCGTTTTTCTTTTTCTATTCCTTTTTGTTTATTCTTTGTTTTCAGAGCTATATTTCTATTAAACTATTGACGCTAAGTAGAGTTTACTTTTGTAAGAAGCCTAAAAGTTTCAATTTCAGTGCTTATCGGAGTCTACTTCTATTCTAATCTAACCGATATTTTGAGTACAAAATATTATTCAAACACACACGCCTTAGAAAACTGAAAAATGTTCTAATTGACAGTATTATTTGCAAGAACTCTATTTCACACGCCTCTATATAGATAGAACTTCCTGTTCTGAGTAAGAAAACCCCAAGCCCAAATTCAGTAGTAAGGTGCCCATGCCCATGCCCATGCCCATGGCCATGCCCATAAGCAAACTCGAAAGAGTAACGATTGCAACAAAATTACATAGATCAATTATCTTTTCTATAGAAAAGAGAACAGAGTGGTGCTTTCTTGGGACAATTGACCCAGTGCTGTATAAACACTAATCCGAAGTGTCGATATTTTTATCGTGAAACCCATTATTATTGTTTTTTCTGGTAAATTAACGGCGAGAGGCTTTTTTTCTTGTGATTTTTACAACTTTATCCAAAATCCCCACACTCTAGAAGAACTCTAAAAATTTAGGATATGTATTTTTTTTAATATAACAATATACTGAGTCACTGACTCCCTAATATTCTCCTAAATCAACAGAGCAATTACTTCGATCTGCATGCTTGTTTCCCTTCAGAAACGACACGTAGTAATTTTCCAGTTTCTCCATGCGTCCACATTTCTTCCCCTAGAAGCTAAAATAATCAATGATCGACTGTGAGTCTTCTTTTTATGATTGATCTGGGGCCTGCTTTCGCATACTTTGTATAATCTGTGCACAATGTTTTAAATGATCGAATTCGCTGAGTAAAGTCTTCATAAAGGTTTTTTGGCAACCTACAGAATATATAAGTATTCTTCAGTTTTATCAAATAAATAACCATGTCAGGACGGCTTTAGAACACTGATAACTCCGCAAAAAGGCTGAATGGTTGTTGTTCAATTGTATTTAAATATCCCAACTGTATTCCTCGTTCTCAATAACTGTATTAATTTACAAACGAATGTGCTCCTAAATAGCTTGTTCTTTTAGTTTAGATGGCCCAAACATTGCTTGAAGGGAACGTAGAGTTATATTAGAACGAGATTTGTATGTCCCTTTTTAAAAGCGCTTTTATGTTATGAAGTTAGCATTTGCTAGCATTCTGAAGAGCTGTGTTCATCTCCGCAGCCGTTTGAAGCAGTAATACTGCCGTTTCATTATGTTGTACTCTAGCCTTTCGTAGTCCAGTCTATTTGCATCATCGGCCGGTTAGATATCAGGGGCTTTGCAAGGCCGATTTGCGTCACGTGGTAACACAATGCACCGATATTGAAGAACCTATTCAGTAGCTGTGTTCTAAACCACAGAACATCCGCTAAGTAGGATAAGGAAAAATTAGCTGCCGCTCTTTCTCTTTTCTGTGGTCTTTGAAGATATTTCGGGCACTGAGCCCGGGAGCAAAGCGCTTTCATCTGTATATTGATTAAACAAAACAACCTTCAGCCAACGCTTTGAAAGCAGCCGTCTTTTTTAGCTGGATAAAGGTGACCTTATTCACTTGGAAGCGCTTAAAATAAACGCGCTTCATATTTGAATCCTGCACAAATGTGCATGAAACATAATGTAAGAAGCTAGTTCAATACATAACACTGGCCTACAGAGCAGGTGTCAAGATTATGTAAAGCTCTTTTTACCATAAAGTCTGCCTGTTGGTTTCTAAATTTGTTTGCTGAAGATGAAAACCAATCGGTCTCACTTTTCGCATAACCTTATCCAAAACTATAGTAAGAAAACTTAGAACTGAGAATAAAGCTACTACTATAAACCGCATCAACATCTCTGGGCCTAGTTGTCAGGATTAGCTTAGCCTCGGCAGTGCTGTAGCCCCGCGCAGAAGTGCGATCCCGTTTCTCCGGTTTACGTCTCATTTGCTTGAGATCACGCAAGTAGATTTCACAGCGCTCAGGAAACAACACTAGCCTTGAGAATGTATCACACAACAGAGGACGCCGAGTATAAAGGCATCTTTCAAGATTTTTCGAAAATATCCAAGCTATAAAAAAGAATTTAAAATTAGAATAGGACTTATAAAAAAAAAGGTCGTGGCTGAACGTCGATTAAGAAATTTAGCCCTATTGACCTCCAGCCTTTAATTCAATAGTTAGTTCAGTTATATGTAAGTCGAACAGCAAGTCTACGAATTTTGCATTTTTAATTTTGCTGTATCATTTTCCATACTCATTTGAACTATGTCGTTTTACCGCCTACATAAAAATAATGAAAGACATTTCGAAATTTCACAATACACTCGTTTCTGTCTTAGAGGGGTACTAAAGCGGTTTCTGCGACCGTCCGTTCTTGATCATAACTGATTCAATGGGCCCTAAGCGTCCTAAAATTCAAAAATTACAATCACACGACTCCAATTTCTTTATTAACAACGTGATAAATGGTCGGGGCACACCCCTTTCTGGGTGGATTTTTCCCCTGAGGAAAAATACCCAAGCGTCTCAATTGCAAGCTGCCTCTCCAGAGAGAGGCGGCTTCGATCGGCCGACGAGCGCCCACTGTCACCGTGCTGACACCACTCCTGGGGTATGCCCAGCAGTGGTGTTTCATCATGTTTTAATAGAGAAATTGGCTTCGCGTGATTGTAATTCTTGGATTTTTAGGATGCTTAGGGACAGTAGATTCAGTTATGACCAAGAGCAGAGGATCGCAGAGTACAATTGAGTGTCCCTTTAAGGCTTACCGGATCTCACAGGTTATGTACGCCACAGGTCATTCAAACACACCGGCAGGGAAACTTACGCCTTTGTGCATACAAAGGTTAGGCAATTCTAAGTTACTATTTGGCAGTGCAATACGCTGGATGGCAACTATACTCTAAGCGAAGGTAAAATGGGGTCCCTTGGAAGAAAACCTTGCTGCCTCACAAAGCAGACAATCGTACTAAAAATGTTATATATGGAAACAAATGTGGTAGCGCCTGCTAAAATATGTTTTAAGAGACTATTAAACAATAGTTTGTTCTGCAGGAGAAGGTCAGCCTCAACACGTGCTCGTTGCCTTCCTTCGTGCTTTGGCTGCCCGCGCTTATGCAAGACGCCAAAGTGTTATTGAAGGTAGAAAGCTCGAGCTCAGGGCAAGACATCTACTGCTGATCTTATAACGCAAGAGACTATGGTTGGCCACTAAAATTGAGGACAGAAGAATAAAAAGTAAAAATCCTAATATTCGCTGTACAATTTTAGGAATAAGACCGAGATCATTCCTTGTTTAATTTCTTTTTTTTGTATTACTGGCCAAGCTTTTTGCCTTTTCTCAACTCGTCAGACGAATCTAGCTCACGTGTTGGGCATCGTGCCACCCCGACAGGGTTCGGTAGTATAATCACTCCGTCGGCGAGTATTCGCTTTCGCATTCGTGGCCAATTAGTGTTGTGACATACCTGAGAAACATTAACATTGTGCATGCACCACACATGCTGTAAGCATTGCCAACTCGGGGCACTGTCATGAACACTGGCAGCTCTAGTCCACGAAAGAACGCTCGACAGCTTCTTCTGGCCGCAATCCATTAAAGAACGCACCCCGGCGCTTCTGGTGCTAAAGATTTCGCGATACAGGCTACCACTTATTTTGTGAGCGATAAGACTCGTACTAAAAAGCCGACTCAAATGTTTATTTTTTTTTGTAACAGTTAACGTAACAAAATCCTATTCCTTTTCCGAATTATGTAACCGTGTAGGATTTCTTAAAATTAATATTTATAAATGTTCAAAAATATCTGTGTTTATTTAAAAGCTTTATAGGAACAACGACATTTCTTTTCTTTTTTTATCGCCCCACCTAACGTTCTAGGATTACAAAACCAACCGATCAAGGCCGCTGGCGAAAGGAACATTGGTCGATTTAATAGAAAGACTGAAGAAAAAAGAAACATGTAGGACGAAGACGACAGAGTCACATCTGCCAACTACCAACGGACATATCGGTTCCTATATGTTCGTTGCCAGTTGAGAGGTGTGGTTGTTTTGCCTTCGTCCTACATATTTATTATTTTCTTTAATCTTGACTCGCACCAACACGCTCTTCGTTCATTAATAATTAATAAAAAAAACTTCCTCGATCGGTGGCCGATCTATAATTATAAAGTGTTTTAAATCCTTTGCGGAGGGTGCCATTATTCACTCTAAAATATCAGACGCGCTCGATCACGGGACATGGGCGCGGAGACCCGATCTGTACGATGTTTGGAGGAAGCTTTGTGAATGACAAGGTCGTAAAAATGTTTCGATTAAAAGATACGGCTGCATCGGACACACTGAACAACACGCCCTACACGCTCTTAACACAGACCACGACTTTCGATCGAGAAGCGGCCTTGTCTTTCATCAATTACTGGGCTGCAGTTATGCTCTATGCGCGGATATGGCAAAGATTAGACCTAGGCGCGTACCTTGTTTTAGCTTATAAAACTTTTTTAAGTAGATTACAAATATTTTTTGTATAAATATATAAATCGCATATATTAAGTCAATCATATAGATTTAACGAACAAAACGTTAGGGCGCAAACAAGCTGGAGGTTTAACATAACGACGAATGACGAAAATAATCCCTGTAGAAGCGGAACAGGAGGGACAAAGGACAAACACAAATCTCCAAACACAGCTGGGTGACTGATGCGCGACCGAAAAAATCCGCCTGGTCCGGGTATCGAACCAGGGACCTCTCCATTACAGGTGGAGCGCTCTACACCTGAGCTAACCAGGAGTTAGGCGTCAGTAGAGCAAACAGGATTTATCAGCCGCAACCAGTCTAACACCAACAAAGGTGAAGCTTGCTTGTTGGTGATGAGACAGGTGGCGGCTGATAAAACCCGTTTGCTCTACTGACGCCTAACCCTGGTTAGCTCAGTTGGTAGAGTGCTCCACCTGTAATGGAGAGGTCCCGGCTTCGATACCCCGGACCAGGCGGATTTTTTCGGTCGCGCATCAGTCACCCAGTTGTGTTTGGAGATTTGTGTTTGTCCTTCGTCCCTCTTGTTCCCTTTCTCCAGGGATTATTTTCGTCATTCTTGTCCAGCTCGCTTGCACCTTTGCATTTAATTGCATTATAATCAAGGTTTAAGATAATTGTAGACCAACCTCCAAGACTGTGGAAAAGACGAAGAACAACTCAACACATAGTTATGTGTGTATGTGCGTACGTGCATGCGTGTGTGCATGTTGCCCGTGCGTGCGTGCGCGTGTGCGTGCGAGTGTACGTGTGCGCGTGTGTAGGGGGAAGGGGGAAGTATAGACCAATTATAAACTCATAATACGCTGGGTGTTTATTTTATTATTTAAAGGTAAGTATGCACTTTCTCATTTCAAGCGACGATCTGATACGAATTCAGACGAACATTTTTTATATTTAAATATTATTTACGACTTTCTTTAACATACATACTTGGTTAAAAAACGGGGGGGGAGGGGGAAGTGGAAGCGGAGTATAGTCCTTTCCAGATTAAGTTCAACCCCAGCCGACGCTACGACCAGAGGCAATCAACAAGCAGCGTCAAAAACGCATCATCATGGCGCTCGTCGTGTTTGTGAGTTTGCAATCATAGGCTAAACTATAACCTCCTTTATAGTCACAAAGCCTGGCAGTTCGATGACGGAGCCATAGAGTTCCCGGTCGTAGATTCGGAGCGCGAGGATCTGGTAGCACAGAGCATCAAAGAGCCATTTCTTGGGGAACCTGGACGTCAGCGCACAGCTTTTGAAGCGGCGAGGACCCGAAACACACTTGTCCTCTCGGGAGAAGTGTCTTTCTGCGTCTCGCCGCAGCGGGGCGCCAGTCACGTGGCTCTCCTCTCATCCGTTGTCTGCCGCTCCACCTTTTCCATTTCGGCGGCCGCTTCTCGTGGCGATCTACCAGGCTTTGTCAGTATATAGAAGGCTATGGCTAAACCAATCCCACACAGTGAGTGCGGCGTAATCCTGTGTGTGTTTCTTTAGTGCGTTATTGGTTTAGCCGATGAGAGCCAACGCACAAAGAAGGCGAGTGCCGTGACAATGCACTTTTGCCACTGCTTGATTGGCTTCACCGGACTGGAGTGTAGGGATCTGTCAGACTACGAGTGAAACAAATGATAAAACTCGCTGAAAGATCGCGAAGGTATTCTTCTCTTCCTTTCTTTAACTCTCTCTTTCTTTGTTTAAACGCACATGAAAAAGATACACTAACTGACGAAGCGCATAGAGTGTATGAGAACTCTCACTGCGATATACAAAAACAAAAACTTGGGGGACGCTTAATCTTCGCCTTTAAAGAGAAGCTGAAGAGGTTTTGTATTTGAAGAAACACGCTTAAATCATCTTCATTTTGACCTCCAAAATCTCAAATATCATTTTTCTTAAAATTTGGTGCACAGAGGTTGCAAAGAACCTTTTTCGAAGTACCGCAGAAGGCCCTCCTTCCCGGAGCGTTACGCCACAAAAGGTGTTTTGGAAACACCGCTCTCGCGCATCTTCAGCGCCTGTCAAAGCTATACACGCGAACTCTTGCTATTCTTCAAAAGGGAGAAAAATACGTCACGACTGGTGTCAGCCGGGGGCAATATACCTGAGAAGCTTGCCATTGCACGCGCCACCCTCCAGGGACACGCGCTTGGTGACCGAAATATATTTTTATTACGTCACGACTGGTCGGAGGTTTTTCCAGTTTTCTCGCGTTTATTTGTTTATTTGCTTTACCCTCAGGGCCCGAAGGTCTTACAGAGGGAAAGCGCAAAGCTGGGATTAAACCGATGTGCAGTTATTCACGCTCAACAAAAGCATTATTGGCTAGAGCAGACCTAAAAAGTGCAGTGCTTGGGATGTGTGCAATTGGTCCGGAAAAGTGGTTCCAGTAGAGGAATGTGCGAGGAAGCAAAGAAGAATGGAATGTAGATGTAATAGCGATAGTTACCTCAACTTTGTGCTGATGATCATGACGATCAGAAATATAAGAGTGACGGGTGATTAATTTGTCGCGAAGCACAAAGTTATAAAAATACATTTTGTGAAATAAAGAGAGGAGTGAAAGCTTATGTCGCAGGAAGAGGGGCAGGAGTGACAAAGTTGATATGATTGAAGTGACGCTAGGTGTATAATGATAATTAGAAAGAAAAAAACGAGCGAACCTATTTTGAATGGCTTCCAACGCGGAGATGAGAGTGGCTTGTCTGTGATCCCAGAGAGAGGCTGCCTCTTCTAATTTCGGTCGAACTAGAGTTTTATAAAAAAAAAAAAGATTAGCTTGAGAAAAACAGGTGCTAATGAAACGTTACACCGGAGGTATCGTATCATACGGTTAGCATTAGAGATTATATGTTGAACTTGTGTTTTCAGTGAGAGGTTAGAAGTTATATGTACACCTAATTATTTGTAAGAAGATACCGCCTCCAGCTGAGCCTGATTCAGAAAGTAGTTGTGAGTTTCATGTGACTGGCGAGATACACGCATGCACTTACATTTGATCGTATTAGGAGTCATAGACCATACGTCACACCAATGGTAGATAACATCAATAGTTAGACTGAAGCATGCTGTTATTATGATCATTAAGTATCTCACGTTAAGTCACAAAGTTGTCAACAAATAAACAAAAGGACGAGAAAACATTAAGAGGGAAGTCGTTAATATATATTTAAAAAAGCAAAAGTCCTAAAACAGATACTTGGGGAACCCCAGAGGCTACAGCAGAAGGGGAAGAGCTACTATTATTGAGTGTAACAGATTTCGACCGCAAGGATAGAAAGATTGAATGCATGCAAGAACGTTAGTATCTATCTTAAGCTTGGACAGTTTCAACAGTAGTTTATGAGATACTTTATCGAACGCTTTAGAGAAATCTAGGAAAATGCAGTCTGCCTGGGATCCTCGGTCCAGGATGCAGCGAAGGTCATGGGTGAATGATATAAGCTGTGCCTCGCATGAAAATGTTTTCTGAAATCTATGTTGGGATGGGCAGAAGTTGTTAAATTATAAGAAATTGACAAGGTAGGAATATTTGATATGTTCAAAGAGTTTGCAAGGAACAATGGGTAATGAGATTGGGCAGTAATTTAGAGGGAATGTTTGTCACCAGTCTTTTAAATGGGAAGCCACCTTCTCCACCTTCCAATCTACAGGGGGAAGACGATCTCTAATGGTCTGATCAATACGTTTAGTTAAAATATTAGAAAAGTAATGCCTAGTATTTTACAAACACTTTGAATTAACACCATGATGTCACACGTGGTTCTGACGCCACGACCCTATCGACCCGCTAAATTTGGCTGGAAAAGTTTTCTGCTAAATTTGGCGGGAACATGTTTTGCTAAATTTGGCGAGAAACTTTCTGCTAAATTTGGCGGGAAAATTATTCCGGCAAATTTAGCAGGTAAATCCCATAATGCAACACGCACACATGCAAAGCCACGTGTGACACACGTGGCTATGACGTGTTGCATTATAGGTTTTTTGGCCCCACCGACGCCAACGCCAACGCCAACGACGGATTTTTCGCAACACGAGCTCCTAAACGCTATCGCACTAATAAAGGCTGGACTCCGTGAAGCGAACTTCCACGGCGAAATTCACTGCGGCGAAAAATCTACAAGGACGCGCCGCCGCATATTCGTTCACCACTGAACTCCACGAGACGAAAGAGCTGCGAACGCCGCCGACGCGAACAGCGCGACTGTCAGTGTTGCCGAGAAGGAAAGTGAATATCCACCGGAATCAATTACTTATAAAGCTGTGTTTAAACATGTCGTATTCGTAAAGAGCGCAATACAAATTCGACGAAACAAGCAACTAATCTACTGGGTGTATCAAGGGGCGGCTGAGGTCTCTTTAAATCGACCTCAAAATTCGGTTTCTCAACGTATCGCGTTCCGATTTTGTAAAGCGTTGGCCACAGGTGGTGCATTTTTTCCTTAAAATTCGCACAGAGCGAACTTACCCGAGGAAAAAGTAAAAAACGAAAAGGACTAACTCCTCTGGAAACGCAGCGAAGCCACCGGTCTTCAAACCATAGGGCGCCCTATGGTTTGAAGACCGGTGGCTTCGCTGCGTTTCCATAGGAGCTAAGCCTTTCTCCTTCTTTATTTTTTACCCAGGTAAATTTGCTGTTTGCAAATTTTACCAAAAAATGCACCACACGTGGCCAACGCTTTACAAAATCGGAACACGATAGGTTAAGAAACCGACTTTTACGGTCGATTTAAAGAGCCTGGCCGCTCCTTGATACACCCAGTATAATAATGTATTTTTGAGTCTTCATAAACCTGTAAGTGTTTGTCGGGAAAGAGATTGTCCAGATCCGGCGGGGAGCATGCTTTGTCTGTAACACTGTGCATCAGCCAGGCAGAAGCCAAACGGCGTACTACGTCCTGACTGGCCCGTGTAACTCGCCGGGCGTCGGCCGCTTCCGGTAGCGGCGTTCGCCGGGCAAACAACAGCTTTCATTCGATTTACCTGCACCTCCCGCTCCGGTGCAAAAAAGTGCGATGCTGAGTACTTCGGGTCGTATCTCCATTCACATACCGGAAGTACACTGCCCTGCACGTTTCTGCACCGGTGCAGGAAGTGCAAGTAAATCGAAGAAAGGTAATATCTAGCTTCGCTGGATATAGGCGGCGAACATGCCTATGTTTTTTTGCGCCGCCGGCAAGAGCGAACGTTGCCGTACGAAGTTCCTCGGTTATTCACCGCAAATTTGCTCCATGGAGTTTAGCAGACGCGTTAGTACACCACCGTGATGGTTAATGATGTTCGAGGTTTTAGAATGTCGTTACTGTCGGAACATGATGCTAGCAGTCAATAAGACGAGGCCGCATGCACGTGAAATAAAAATAAAAATATGTTAAATGAAGCAAATTACAAACGACATCCACTTCGGCGAGGCAAGAATTAAGAGTTCGGACAGGAATGGGGCTCCCTGTAGTGGCCCACTATTTCTAAAGGGTTCACCCAAAAGAAACTTGCTAGCTCACTGAGAAAAACGTATCAGTTCTCCGTCTTGCTGGGCGCTTTGTCGCATACGTGCTCGAGCAATGGGGTGCCCACGAGCCGGGGGACGAGCTTAAGGCCAGTGAGTCTCGAGGTATGGGTATAGGGTGTTCAG
The DNA here is from genome assembly GCA_037355805.1 of Ixodes ricinus. Lineage (NCBI taxonomy): Eukaryota > Metazoa > Arthropoda > Arachnida > Ixodida > Ixodidae > Ixodes > Ixodes ricinus. Next base: position 25,454 of record JAZHYW010050083.1, read on the forward strand.
GGTGGCGTTTCCGGGAAGCTGGCGCCACCAATGATCTTGAGAGGTTCCAGGGAGCTGGCAAACATAGCCTACGAAGGGGAGTTTGCACTCGAGAAAGACGAAGGACAGGCGAGGTTAAAGTCAGAAGGCGGTCGGGTCCGACACCCGACGGTCCTCCACTTCTGGGCCCTGTTGTCTCAGACGTGGTCCCGCGTACCGAACGCTCCAAACGGCTTCCCCACTGTGTCACTGTCGCGCTCGCACACGCTTAGTTCGTGAAATGCTTGCATAACACCAACATTCAAAAGTACTTCTTTCATAAATGGCAGCTTATTATTCTCGCTCGAGAACAACGTAGTTTAATTAATACTTGTCCTTCGACGTCGGTCAAAGGAACGGAGATCTGCCTATAGATTATTCATCAGCAAGGCGAGTTCATATGTTGAGATGGAGAACTTTCAGCATCTATCCTATCGCAATCCAAAGCACTTGTGTTTTTGTACTTGTTAGATGACCCACTACTAAATTACTCATTTCTTTCAAAAATGGCTCGCGACTAAAAACAGGGTCGTTCAAACTTTTTAACTGCACCCGAAAACTTTTCTGCACGCCCTACAATAGCCATCTAACGAATAATCTCATTCTTGTGAAGCTCCGATGCAAAGCTTTTTAGCATTTAGAGTCCTCTAAGCAGACGTCGCATCTACCGCAGCTTGTGGTAATCACGGTGAACATAATTTTCCGAATAATAAAGGGGCCGGCAATTAAAACCGCACAACAGGGTAGAGATCATTGTCTTGCAGACAGGAGAACATTTATTTAGACGTGCACGGCTACATGACAAGACACTGAGGGAGAGGAGGAGACGAAAACCGCGGGAACGTTAGAACGCTGAACTCTGTTTAGACTGATTAGTGGGTACACACAAAGCCAGCTGCCTTTGTCTCTACTCAATCTTCGAACGCGCTCGAAAGCAAACGCCAAACACCAGATGACGGCGTTAGGAAATCGAGCGCGTTCGAAATCAGAGTGGAGACAAAGGCTGCTAGCTTTAGGTCTACGCACAAATCATTCTAAACAGAGCTCGGCGTTCTAACGTTCCCGCGGTCTTTCGCCTCCTCCTCTCTTTCAGTTTCTCATCGCATAGTCACATAATATTAGCGACAGGGAAGTCGCTCAGTTGTCCCGCCTTCAGCACGAGCTTTCTACCCTCGGTAGCGCTTCGGCGTCTTGTGGTCTTTGAGCGCGCTCCTGCAGCTAAAGACCGGCGGAGGGCAACGAGAGCGTGCATGGAGTTCAGGAATCCAAGAGAGACTCACTGCCGTTATCGCCCTGTCAGTGGATATAATAGAATAGGGAGTATTCACTGGACGCCATATTTGTGGGTGCTGTATAGAGCGCATGCTCAGAACGAGCTCACATCAATAGACTGCTAAGACCGGCACTCTTGATGGTGCGGAATACGCGTTGCAAAAGAACTGTGGAAGCTCGCCATCAGCACGCGCTCAGCATTTGCGCACACAGCTATGGCCGCCAGTGAATACTCCCTATAGATGGGCACATATTCTGACGGCTCGACGATATCTCGGATTCGGGAGCGAAACACCACGTAAATACCACCCAGGGAACTCCCTTGAAAAATGCTATCACCACTGATCGCGAGCTCCTATCGCTATTTCCGTCTTCATCGGCGAAATATTATTCGATTTTCAATATCTTGCCGAGTGCAGTATGGGAGGTACCGGCAAGATTTTGAGTTTTTGCAGCTTTGTAGTGAAACGAAACGTTAACTTTCACATCCATCACAAGGATATATTTTCTCAGAGTATCTTACTAAACCCTGAAGAACTAGGAGGAGTCGAAAGGCAGAAATGTTAGCCTTAACTGATGGCTCTAGCAGACTACCACGCACTGAAGGAATGTAAATAGAAATAAATTTATTGGGACGATCACATAGAGACGGGGAAGGGAATATAATCATTGAAGCACATTGATAACGTTCTCTCACTTTAGACTGTAGAGTGTCGGAACTAGCCCCGACCAATCACGAATCCCCATCTGAAATTTTCATCCGAAATCAATGCCGCAGGAGTGTGACGGTGGTGTAAAGAGTAACTATAGTAAAAGGATAAAATTGAAGGCAAACCTAGTGCATGACCAAAACGAAACAAAAGAAGAAGTGGGACGAGAAATAAAAAAGTAGGCTACTAAAACTAAAAACAGTGTGTGACTATAACTACTAACAGAAACACAGACAAATTATCAAGCGTACATTGAGTGTACTTGTACGATTATTTCCTCGTTTTGAGTAAATTATAAATATAAAGATATATTCAATTATTTCTCGAGTTTTGTAAGCTCAATAACTAGCGGCTTTCTTAATATATTTGAATCAAACACTATGTATATAATAATGTAATAATGTGGCAGCTAACAGCAGTTGTCTCCTTCTACATGGCGAATTGTTACGCCCACGTAGCCATAAACCTTGGAAATATTGAAATGGCACATGGTAGTAATATTTATCAACTATATACCTTGTCTCATCCTACGATTGACTAAAGACCAAAGCCACGGGCCGCCAAATCCAATCACGTTCCAGGCAAGCTCTGGAAGTTTTAACATTGATTAGGGATGGACGAATAATGCTATGAATCAAAGAGCGCTGCCCCATTTCTATGGCTTCGACACTGCAAAGTGTCTGTATGTCGTGGCTTTCTTTACAATGTAAAATTCATGAATCACTCAGGGCTATTCGATTCGAACCACTGTCCGCCCATCCCCATCAGTGATACCAGATGCGGGCACCGATACGTGAGTCGAAGCGAAATTCTGCGGAATTTCTAAGTGATTTGATCTGGCGGTCCGTAGCTTTTGCCTTTGGTTCATCCTAGGGTGAGCCGAAGTATAGCACGCCACTTTAATACGAAGGCTCGATTTAGAAAAACTATTTTATGGTCTGTCAACCCGCATATTTTAGCTCGGTTATAACTAATAAATGTTCAAATCGTGTTTAAAGCCAGTCATTAGAAGCAAATATTGATAAAATGTAACTAACTGACGTCGTTGACAGAAACCATTAGTAATGGGCCACCACAGCAGGTACCTACACCAAAACAAAAATATTCCATCGCGACACCTTAAGAGCAAATAAGCACTCGCAATTTTTATTGCTTTTATTTGAAAAGCAAGAGGCTGTAATAACAACTGCTAGTGTGGTAAAAATGCAGTAAAGCAGTAAATTTCAGTGTTTATCGATGCTCTGTTTGAGTAAAATGCAGCAAATACCCATGTATGTTCGTACTAATGGTGTCGTGAGTCGTGCAGCATACATATACCACTTAAATCAAGTGACTGTATGTGCAAAACTTTTTTTCTGCGCAATATTTATGCATTGTGTGTGACCTACACAGCCTATTTTATCGTCCCTTCCGGTGGAGGTCTAAGAATTGGCACATGCAAAAGCCTATGCGATTTATGTTTGACTAAATCTGTGCTTATGCATTATCCTAGATAACCTTCTGTGAAAAATTAACCAAAATTTCCCAATTTTGCTTTTTTTACAGCGTAAGATGCCACCGCAATATACACACCATCGGAAGTGCTGCTACTTCCTTCTAAGCCCTACATTACATTTTCCATGTTGTAATGCCCGTATATAGCACCAAGGGTCCTGTTAATAATAGTCACAACCTTCAAACTGTGATTGTTAGTATCATAACCGTAACAACCTTCAGGATAATATGCGTGTTGAGGTGTTGCACCTCAACACTCTTAAAATTTGCTGTCATACTTAAATATTTGTATAAACTGAACACTGGAGTAGCTGCAACTCCAGTGTAGTGTTTACGCAAATGAGATTTAAGTAAGTCAGCAAATTTTAAAAGTTAAATAAAAGGAGGTTTTTCATCCCGACTCCTCCTGGCGATGAGTTCACTGCGATATGATGGCGATATAATGGTAATTATGACGCAGGACTATTAAAAACAATTAGAGTTGATCCAGTTTCCGCTTTAATGTTGTTGCTCAGACGTTTAGCATACAATAGGTCACTATAGAAGAAATATGGTCAACAAGCCCTTTAGACTAGGACACTAAGGTAAATTTGCATGGCTCTTTAATATTAGAATCCTTTGAGTACGCCTTATACTTCACACATTTCGTCGATGTACATACTCAATCTTGGTGATAGGCGTTACTGAAAAGTCGTTTTGCTTAAGTTGTTTATGTATGTTCGTGCGTGCGTGTGTGTTTGTGTGAGTGCGTGTGCGCGCGTTCTTGCGTGCATGCGCGCGGGCTTGGGTGTGCGTGTGTATGCGTGCTCGATCGCACGTTTTTGCTTGCATGAGAAACAGAAAACTGGCGACATTGTTTCTGCATTTCGACGGAATTACGTCATTCTAGGGAGAAGTGAATAGCAATACTATAATTAGAATAGCTGGGGGACAGGTGAGACAAATGAAAATTGGAACACCCTCCCGATTGGCTATAGCCAATCGGGAGGGAGTTCCAAAGACAGAGTTGATACATTGGGCCGTATACGGCTCAATGTATCAACCCTGTCTCCCAGTGGGTCCGGTGTTATGGTAACACCAACAAGGTTTGGCCAGAGAAAAAATCACGATTCCCTCGCCAGGAAGAGAAGGCGGGGAGTGCGTGTTTCTATTTTATCTCCCTGGCGATATCCCACACTGCCTAGAGAAAGTTACAAAATTAATAAGGGACTGAAATTGGCATTGAAAGTAGAGAAAAAAATCGTGTCTTTGTTTTTGTTTTTTAATTCGGCACAAGCTACCGTTTTTAATAAAGGGCACCGCCCTTAATATCTATCTAACTTGCAGGCCATCCACGTTTCGCCAGAGACCTCGCAAAGCCATTTTGAGTTTGAATAGCTGGTTGCACACACTCTAAACGTCGTGAAAGGTAGAGCGTTGCAACATCTTGATACTTGAAGCATTGCGTTGTGACGTTAATCGTTCGCACAGTTGCACCCTAAAAAGGCGAGATCGATGCACGGTCGACATCGATCAATCGGACCGGGCCTTTTCACCGGAAGTTATTTCGAGGCGCGCTACTGTTTCGTCAGAGGTATCACAGAATCGTTAGGATTTATCGTGTCCGTATAGCCATTAACTTCAATAATTAGGCAACTCTAAAAGAACGCCCTTCATTTAACTGATTCTATGAATATCTGACGCATGAGGACGGCTCAGTATATCTGTAAAGCACTTGAACTAACGGACGTAGAAGGTACGCTTTTTTTTTTTTTGAAACTGTAAAAAAATCATGTTTACGACACTACTGACGCTGCGCGAACTCTATCAATATCATTATCCTTTCTCGATGCCAATAACAGTGGCGCTCTTTGCAAAAAATTTTATTAATCTGAACGTTCTTAAAACTGAAGCCCCTTGGCGGTCATCTCTTTAATGGCTAAACGTGTTTTTTTTTATTGGGTTTATGGGAACATTGCGCGACACTTAACAGAAATACGCGATTGTCACGATTGCCAGTTTCTTTTTCATTAGAAATTTTTCATCAAAACTACGGCTGAGGTGAAAAATGTTAAGGTGCAATAATAACTTATACGTTGTCTCATTCTACGATGGACTAAAGGCGAAAGCCACGCACTGCCAGGTCCAATCACGTTCCAAGCTACACTATGACGCGCCTAGCATTGATTAGGGGTGGACGAATAATGCTCCAAAACCAAAAACGCTGCATCATTTCTATAGCTTCGACACTGCAAACAGCCTTTTTTTTTGCAATGTAAAATTGTTGAGTCACTCAGTGCTATTTCGATTCAAACCACTGTCCGTCCATCCCCATCAGTGATCCGAGACGCGGGCACTGATACGTGCATAGAAGCGCAATACGCAATTTCTAAGTGGCTCGCGATTGGATCTGGTGGTCCGTAGCAGTTGCCTCTTTTGAGGTAATCATCGAAAAATTGCCGATGTAGTAATTGATAATAATAATAATAGTAATAATAGTAATAATAATTATTCTTAAAATATTAATTTGTATTGACTCTGGAGAGCCACGGCACCGCAGAGTTCAGGCCTGCGGTGCCATGTGTAGCGGTCGTCATTATACGATGATATATTATACAAGATCAGAACAATATGGTCTGCACTTTGTAAAGACCGCTGCCCGAATTTCGGAAGTTCGGGGACAATTCAAGTGAGTCTTCCAGCGAATCATGATGACTTTGCAGGCTGTTCGATGGTTTGAGATAAGAAAGACCTGCCAGTTTGGTGGTGCGGTCGCTCACTTTTGCAAAGGCAGCGGCCTCCATGAGGTGGCCCAGTCGAAGTAGACGGCTGTCACCCTGTAGGGATTACGTACCTTTACGTACGTGGGTCGGTTCTCAAAGAGAACCCGATATCCGGCCCACCGTGTGGTCGGCGGCTACCTGGAAGGGCGGTCGCCGCTCCGGGTTCGTTATCGCCATGCCAACAACGATGATGTCGGTATCCAGCAGCGTTTAGAAGGAAACAAGGGTCCTCAACAAGACACCGCGGTTGAGCCAGCCGCTGGATGCATAGGGTCCGCCGGGCACGCCAACCTGAGAGCCAATGTGATCGCGAGCGGAGTCATCGTCGGTCGGACGAGCTCACACCACTACCCATCGTCGCAGGAGTTCATCCCTAAACTCTCTGCCGACGGTCGTCCACTCAGACGAGGAGACGCCGACCGTTTCGCCCGATCTATCGTGGGTCTCTCCGAAACTGGTGCCGCGCGACCGGGTGCGAGATGTAGTAGGCCAGCAAGGTGGCAAACGTAACGTCGCGTCCGCGGCTTACGCCTGCTCGGTGGAGAGAAGCCAGAGGCTCCCCCCAATCCCCAAGGCATTTATGTCCAGGACATGAAACCTGTAGTGCTACGGTCACTCGGTAGAGTCTTCTGTCATCGTCGTCATCATAGTGGTGTTCGGCGCGAAAAGCGTCGCGCAAGTATAAGTACAATTAAGAAACACATACGAATACATATGTCGCTTTGGCATCAATATAATCACTATTGTGGACATCCTGGAACAAAACATCTCAATCATAATGAAATTAGTACACGAGACAACGTCATAATTTTTGTGCCAGGTGAATTTTATGTGTTAGCAACGTAAAACAACGTATTTGCGAAACCTGATTTATTTTTAAGCGCAGTTAAATAAAAAATTGTTAAAAATGAAATAAACTTTTCAATCTGGAACAGTCTTATCAGTACCTGCGGGGTGACTTAATCGAGTCTGTTGACCAGCAAGCCCGTTAAATTTATATGGCAAAACAATGATGCCGTTGTATAAATGTACTGTGCCTAATCCCTAATACGATTTTTCAAAGCTTCTCATCTCAGAGAAGTTCCACACATGTAATGCACGTAGAATTTCACCAGGCGTACCACATCTCAATTTCGGGTGCACTCCTAAGGTTAGGCCTTACTTTAGTCTTTCTTTAAAACATACAGGCTTAAAGATCAACTTGAAGAAACTACATGCTACAAAAAAATGAGACTCGCCAATATTTTTTATTTTACTGCGCTATCTAAACACACTATTTCGTATTCAAGCTGGAATCTCGTATGAAATAATCGTAATTTGTCATCCGTCTAATATCTCAACCGATCTAATTTTCATACAAAGTTATACTGTTTGGCTTTTTGTGTATTTTATCTGGTTCACATGAATGTCTCAGTAATCTGAATCACGGGAGCGGCGAAGCGCATGGTTGCCAAACGATTTTTCAGAAGGACAAATATAAAAAACATGTTTATAACAGTAATCGAAAATATCATTACAATTTAAATGAGGCGCGGTTAAGCACGGCGAGGAAGTAGCTTAGCGGGCCTGTAGAAACCTGAACCATTATTCAAGCTGGACGGTACAACAGAAACCAGATCGTGTTAAGAAAAACGACCATAATATTTCGCACAAAGCGATTGTAGTTAGAACTACAATCATGTTAAAATCTGTCATTTTTATGGTAACTTAGAAATGGCGAGGTTCAGCCTGCATTGATTGTAAAGTATTTTATTGCTTAAGGAGAGAGAAAATTCGGAAAATTAATTACCATTACTAGTTCGGTACCACTGGTACGTAGTACTATCACTAGATACTTTGGTACTATTATACGAACGAATCCCCGTACAACGAACACTCATATACAGACAGGAACGGGTTAGAGTACATCAATTTCAAGCATAATTTACCAACCAATCGTTACCCAACATTTTTATCTCTGCTGTGCTAAGGGCGGTAATATTATTACCTTTTTTTATACAAAAATCAAAGGCGGCGTTCAGAGTTATGTATTCTGCTGTCTTCTTGCCCGTAGTCTCTGAAATTGGTACATGCGCGGCATCCATTTTTCGCCGTCATTAAAAGGAAAGAGTTTAGCTCTGGAAAAAAAAAGGGACCAAACTGACTTCTGAAAAAAAAAATGTGCGGGACTCATTATATTTGAACCTTACGCTTCAGTGTTTTTTTATGTTTTTTTGTTTTTTTTTTTATGATGGAAGACGAGCTTTGCTGCATTGGCAGCCTTTTTATAGTCCAACCATTCTCACGAGAATGAAGACGGGATATTGTTCGTGAGACGTGTGCTACTCTTTTCCAACTCATTACTCGTTCGTGTTCGTCTGCACCAAAAATTGAAAAAAAAAAAGATTTAAATCAGCAACTAGATATTAGTCTACCGTTCGATTCGTTGCGAACTATATACACTCGAAAGTAGGTCGTTCGTTTTATATGAACTAAAGCTTTGAAGTTATGCCATTTCACTCATCTCCATTGCTAGTTCTTTGGAGCTTCATCTGAAATCGCTGAAAACAGTTTTCCGCCATTTAGAAATGTTAGAGAAGTCTGCAAGAGTAATAAAAGAACCATATCACCTGACCCTCCTGACACCGTATCTATAAGTCCCGGAAAGTCGCATTCCCAAACAGCAACTATCGCCAATTTCGCCTGATCTGCGTTAAGCACCGAAAGTGCGCGGTACCACCAAGATAATCGGATGATAGAATGGCGATACGCTAAGCGTATTATTGGTCATTCACTACAGAGAGTAGTGATTGGCCACTAAAGTAAATGACAGCTACAGGGATGGCGGGAGTGGTTGCCGCTTTCGCTGCCTTGTCAGGTTATAGGTGAACGAAGTGAACCTACAATATTTTTTTTATTAAATACAATATGCCATTTTTACAAGGACTGCCACAATGCGGACGTATGAGAAATGGAAACTTGTGTTGCAGAACGTTTCTGAAAAAAATTAAGATTGGTTCTGTTGTTTTCTTGATAAGTGTACGGGAAAAGTAACGTAAAGGTAATTTGTAACGTAACGAGTAAAGTAACCGGTTACGTTTCAGCGAAAGTACACTTTAAGAAATGCCTGCGCCTCTACTTAACTGCAAAACACTCAAAAGCCAATCTCTGCGATCTACGATATCAACTTAGCAAATGACGAGGAGGAACCTCCGTTTACACCTAAATATGAAGTATGCGTTGTGGCATTACGCAATGAAAAAAGCGTCATGCTTGCATTGCGTAATGCCACAGCGCTGACTTAGTTTTGAGTTCTAAACGGATTTTCTGCCTCATCATTCGCTGAGCTGATTTCGTAGATCGCAAAGATGGCTCTTCGAGTGTTTTGCTGGTAAATAAACGCACAGGCATTTCTTAGAGTGTATTTGTAACGATAATTCATTACGTTTGAGGCTCGCTAAGTTGTGATTGTTTTCATTATGTCTTTCAAGTAACGGGCCCAAGTCTGGTGGCAAGACATAAAGCTAGCTGCCTTTGTCTTCGCTGAGCAATGCCGAAGCTAAACGCCGGAAGCCGGCATTCAACGTTCTGGAGCGTTCAACGAGTGCAGTGAAGACAAAGGCAGTTTTAGCTTTAGATTTACCTACGAATCCTACCAACAAGAACACGGCGTTCCGACGTCCCGCGCCTCTTCTCTCCTCCTCTCTCTCGGTTTCTCGGCGTATACGAACGTAATGTTTAGTGTCCAATAGCGAGTGCTCTTTTCTGTGCGCCCAGTTGTTACCTTGGCGCCCTGCAGTTTTCTTCGTTATTCAGGAAATCGCAATGATTAACTTTCCATGTGTTTCGTAGCCAAATGGATGTGGAAGTTTATATCATAAAAATTGTCTATCGAAATGTGGGTAGATATATACTAAAAATAATATTTATAAACAAAATAAAAATAAGTTAATAAACAATCAGCCCGCCAATGATTTCGTTGTGGCGTCATGATCACCAGCGGCGTAGACTTTCCATTTTCCCGGAGGGAGCAGGCTGAGAAGTTCTGCGGGGGGGGGGGAGGTGTTGCGCGCGCCTTTTCGCCAGAACTGTTGATTGAAGCTAACGACAGCACGCTGGGAATCCATTTCCCATGTATTTTGTCAATAAAGGCACCGTGGCCGTTATTTTATTTACATACCACTACTAGAAGCTCGTTACATGGCACAAGAACAGTGTCTCGGTAAGGATCATGGCCCGTGCCCGGGAGGGGGGGGTGCAGAGCCCCGCCCCCCTTCTCCCGGATTTCACCAGGGGGGCACGAGCCCCGATGCCCCCCCGAAGTCTACGCCTATGATGATCACCCTTATTCTCTTCGTGCTATAGGGAAATGAAATTTAGCAACAGGATATATGTTTATTGTGGCCGAACTATGACCTGTTTGGTTCTTTCAAATATAAAAGCAATTTGTCGGGATGATGCGGCGTGTCAAAATACACTAAAGTGAATGTCCACGTCCGTAGACAGGGGAACCATTTTGAGAGATTTTGCGGGGGTTCAGCTGGTAAAAGAAATTCCTGTTGACCTCCATGCAAAGGTACACCTCACACTTCGATCCCCGGGTGGCAACATATCTCATGGTGAATTCCACTCGTAGATCCGGAGCGCTTTCTAAAATCCGCGAGGGAGGCAAAATTCCGCTCCGTGGGACACACTCCGAATCGACGAGCGGAAGATGAACTCGCCTTTTGGAGCGACCCCTCCCCGCTCCCACTGCTCCCCCTCGGCCGTTCAAGATGGCCGCTGCTCGAACTTGACGAGCCCCCAACGCTTAGCCGACTGATCTTTCCGACGACCAGTGACAACTGTCATTGCTTAGCTGCAGAAATACCACGCGACACAGGACGGGCGAAAATATCCACTCCACGGAGCCCATGTCACAAATAACGAGGAAGACGTCCGCATTCGGCACCGTCACATACCTTTCGGCCGCCTCGAAGCGGCGGGGCACGCACAGCGATTGCCATCGGCGGAGTTCAAATAGCTGGTACGACTTTAATAAACACAGAGGTAACAAACCATCACTGGCACAGTTGTTGCCTAATCTGTTCTTGCTTTATTGCGCGAGAAAACGTCGGCGGCATGCAGCGTAAAAAAAGTAAACAATCAGTGGCGGCAAAATGAACAGGCCTAACCTTGCGTCGGCCTCCATCCGATTTTCTGCCGTTTTCTTTCTCGTTCTTCCTCTCACGATCACAGATGTCAGCGCTTCCGATTTGTCACGCTCCTGTCCCCGCTTTCAACGCGAGGTAGAAGCGTCCGAGCCGTCACAATCCCGCGTAAACAACCGATGCATCCAAGAAGACCCATCTCGACTGACTCGGCACCGTCCCCCCGTCCCTTCGTCGACGGCGAGGAAGCGCGGCCGGTCGCCGGCAACGCCGCGTTGCGCATGCGCCACCGTCCTGGGAAAGGAAATGACGTAGC